>JAGDQP010001441.1:71754-122713 GCA_022664845.1 Lepisma saccharinum | reverse complement strand
TAAGATATAGTGTTTTCTGGGATATTGATTACATATAAGATGTAATTTAATCATTTTTAAAGCAAAAACATGTGGTTATTTAAAAACACTAAATAATTGTCCATTATACCCCCTAGCATATAGCAAAACAAGGGATGTGTACTAGTATATAGCTTACATTCGAAAAGGTTAATCATGGTTGTGAAGCAGTATCCTGAAAAGGTAGGTAATTTGCAAGATTTTACGTGCTTTTTTGTCTCTATAACTTCTTTGTCGGGACGTGAGTGCATTTTCGTGATTCTCATTATCAATGGATGCATTGATTGGAATGAGACTCAACTTCGTTGTTGCACATAATTATTACGAATTAAAAAACTGTCACTATCAGATTTTCTTAGCATTTTAACGAGACTAACTAAAAATCAAGAAGAGTATCATTTAGATAAATCTTGTTTTGGAGTTAGAATGCCTAGATTCTGAATTTCCTATCATTCGTTATTGTTGGTAAATGTTAGATATATAGGTCACACTTTTGACAATAAAATTAGGACACTTTCATTTGTTTCGAAGTTTTAAAATATCCGCTTGCCTCGTATTTTGATGACCTAAGTTCATTCGTAATGAATTTCTGTATATTTCCTATTGTTTCATAGAAGAAAGTCAGAGATGAGTGACGGATGGGCTGGCGGACATAATACGTACTTCAATTTCAATGCGTCTCTGTGTTTATATGAATTCCATTTCAAGGCTTATTTATTCCATTTCAGGCATGATATATTTGGCACCTTATGTAGGATCAATGAATTGCATTCAATCAATTTTTTGCTTATTTGGTTGCAAATTTCAACTGTAAATTAGTAGGTTTCAGAGTGGAATATCAGCTTGGTAAAGAAAAGATGATGGCAAAAAGCTTGTTTGCCTGCTTTTCACCAAAAATGCCTCCTACTCGATTAATTTACTTCTTTCTAAAAATTGGCACCAGGCTGTAAGAGATCCAGTAGTATTACCCTGGAAAAAACAGTCAGGATAATCGGCTGTGAAGCAATCTGGCCAGTTTTTGCAATTTCGAAAATATTTACACTTTCCCGTCAAGTAACCCAATCGGAACCCAAACCCATTCAGAAATGGGACACTTCATGTTGGCCTTAACAGCTGAGATTGGGCAAGAATTTCCTGCGATAGGTCAGAAATTCGAAAAGAAATCAATAAGTCAAAATCGCTTCTTCCTCCCTACCTCAAAACAATCCCCAACCCCGTCTTCAGATTATGAAGCTGAAATTCGCCACGACTTAATCTAATACCTTCACTAAAATTACATGTCACTGTAAGCACAAGTTACTTACTTTTAGTTCTGAACCATGGCTAACCTTTCGTGACTGGTTCTTCGTTACTGGAAGTGTAGATTTTTCTTCCGAATGAAAGAAATCCAAAGAGAACTGTACACTTCCAAATGTGCAACGTCAGTACGGAAACTACCAGACAAATAATACTTGATGAGCACGCAACTTCGCAACTTATTCTTTTAAAACAGTTATTTGATATAATTTTGTATTTTTAGACACCTGATTGTATATTTTAGTTGATTAACATCTTTGTAAGTAACAATGTTGAAAATTTTTAATCGCTTTATTTACAAAATATATCCTTCATTACATAGAGATTTAAAGAAATTTGTCTTAATTCACTGCCCATTCCTACACAAGTGCCACGTACCTGCAATTCCGTGCAAGGTATGTAAGTCAGCACCCTATTTCATTTCCATTCGCTCTGTACATCTGAGTCGAAGTAAATACGTTACTTCGTTTGATATGTTTCTCTACGTGTAGTGTAACAAAAATATGTATACTGAAACCTTGCTTAGAATCAGAAAGAGGAATAAAATATTCATGTTCTAATGCTTCATTACTACAAGTGATTATGATAACAGGATAATCCTATTTGCTTTGGATTACTTAGCTATCATTTGAATACATCAAATTAATTTACGAATACTCACACAACACACACACACTGCAACAGCCATTAGTGCGAGAGTCCTAATATGGTGATTTGACGTATCGGGAAGGATAATAGATGACGCGTTGCATTGTGAACTTTCTATTTTTGTTTACTAAATTGCTATAGTGTGTATTGTGTGCAATGAGGTAAAGAGTTTAGCAATATAAGACTGCAGAAGAAACAATCTATATTTAAGTGAAGGACTTGTTTATTATTAATATTATTGTTTGTCTCAAATCAGCATATGTAGAAGTTCAATGCATGCTACTGTACGATCCGAATGAAGTGGTCGCGGAAAATTAGAAGTACGAAGCACAAAGCACAAAGCACGAATAAATGCTGTGTGCCAACTATCAGTTGTTGGTTCATTTTGAACTGATGCCCTCTTTCCTAGTAAACCGAGTCTCTTCAGTAACTTGGTCTCTCTCTCGCAAGAGGCAAGGAGCTGAATACGGTAGTCTCTTCACTAGAGAGGCCATCCAAACTGGCAGGTACTCTCTCGCAAGAGTCCCCCGGGTGGAGTTTGGTCTCTCCCGCCGAGAGATCCTTTAAGGTAAGTGTCCTCTATCGTTAGTGCTGCCTATTGTAGAGAGGTCTCTGAGGAAAACGGTCTCTTTTGGAAGAGGTGTTTTCTCTCTTGGTCGATCTCTTCCATTCTGCTGCCAGT
Source organism: Lepisma saccharinum (assembly GCA_022664845.1). Taxonomy (NCBI): domain Eukaryota; kingdom Metazoa; phylum Arthropoda; class Insecta; order Zygentoma; family Lepismatidae; genus Lepisma; species Lepisma saccharinum. The sequence goes on along the minus strand of JAGDQP010001441.1, from coordinate 120,069 downwards.
TCTGGACCTCTGTCGTCAGCGCAGCAAGTGCCTTAGTCAGGTCACGTGTCAACAATTGGTAACAAAGTGGTACGTGACCACAGATGAACATTTGGATGCTGATGTATTCACCCTGTGCCACTCCTTTTCCTGCTCCTTGGTAGCAGTTCTGAAACGACTACGTATCGTGGTCGTCCTGCAACTGTTGCTGGTGCCCATCGGGATTACGTGACCGTTTTTATATCACCCGAACAGGGACATGAGGGAGCTGACTACTCGCCCCAAAAGTGAGCAAGGAAGTATGGTCTGGAATAAGGAAGGAAGAAGGACTGAGGAGGAGTATCTAGCCAACGACTGGGGCTGCGAAGCTGAAAACGATAGAAAGGAATACAGACTCACGTGTGGAAACACCAAATCTAAGCACAGGATTGGGTCATCGAGATAGAGAAGAAGTGGAGAAGCATTTCGAAAAACGAGATCCTAATATGAGGAAGAGGATATATGATAGCTGCCCTAAGGCCGACTGAAGAAATAAAAAGCCCATGGAGAGTCTATAATCATGTGGCAATGAGAGGAGTGTGTAAAAATTGCTCAGGAAATAGACGATGGAGTAAAGGTAGAGCCGGAGAGTCCGACGGATAGCTGGGAAGACACTCAGGGAATAAGGATGGATTAAAGTCTTGAAAAATTAGAAGAAAGCTCTCTCAGGATCACAGAAATGGTGGAAGAAAAGATGGACAAAGCTACGAACGAGAATCTTTCCATAGTAAAGAAAACATTGGGATGGCCATTGTAAATCAAGATCTTCGGAAAATGGGAGAAGAGATAAAAGAAATTACAATAGGAATGAGAGACATTATTTTCCAGGTGAAAGAGAAAATTGAGGTATTGAGGAAGAACCAAGAGGATAATAACGAAAAATTAAAATCTTGGAAAAAGAACAAGAAGCGAAGGAAATAATCGAACGGACCGGCACTAAGCTAGAGCATAGGGTAGAAGAAAAATACCAGAATATAGAACAAACCAAGCAAGGGGTCATGTTGTGTAGGCAGGGCCAAGAAGGTATAAATGCTGAGTTGGAACGAAGAGTCACTGACCTGGAAGACAAAGATGCTGCCTTCTGGATATCAGGCGACGGCGCCGTGTGGAGAATCTCTGCCTCGGGGAAGGAGACTGATGTCGGCGACCAGAATGGAAAATTAGAAAGCGCCAAAGCAACTGGAGGAAAAATGACGAAGACTCCGAGGCCATCTATAAAATCTTCGCGAAAGAGTAGGGGTAGTCATCGATCACTCGATGATAAACAATTTGTCAAAATTGAGATGGATGTGGCTGTAAAAGAGAGGAAGTAGAAGAGAGTAAAATTGGATATTCGAGACAAATGTGTTATAGCTCTTCAGGCACTGAAGATAAGAGTATTGAAAGGTATTGCTGGTGTAAGGAAGGAATAGGACGGAAGTATCAGAGGAAAATGAATCATGGAAAACTAAGGAGAGGAGAAGTTACAGCGATAGCACTTTTTCTAACACGTTTAACAGAATTGCGGTCCTTTACAACCTATGCAGCTAATAGGCACGACATGCCTGCGAAGGCGTTTTTTTAGACAATTTGAGAGTGAAGCTACCCTAGTGGGAGTACCTCGTCTACAATGGTTACAGATTATAACCTTCGTACTGAAGAGACCTGCCCTTTCATGGTTTCAATTGAACGGGTATAGGTTTGATACGTATGAAGATTTTTGTCATCGTTTTGCGATACTATCATTCACAGAAAATAATCTGCGTGAACTTGGCATGGTTAAAGTCCACACTATGTAGTCAAAGATATGACGGGAGTTTTGAAAGTTTCGTAACGAATCGCTATAACTCCATCCGAGATTTGGATATCAAAATTTCACAAACCCAAATGTGCAATAGTATAGTTTCGCTCCTACCGGCGGCGCTGCGAAAGACCTTCGTGGCTTTATCAAATTTGACGTTGATCAGGGTGATGGAGACGGAAAGACGACTTGAGGAGATTCCTGATGTATGCCCACGACACGATACCTCATTTTATGAGGAACGGTCTGGTAGAATCAGGAAAAGGGAAATCAACATTCCTACGGCGATTAATGGAGTAACAACACTTAGCTCTTCGAGAGCTGCCATTGTCGGAAGATGAGCAATGGCTACATAGGAGAGAAGAAACCACAGACAGGGAAAAGGAAAGATGAAGCAACGATGATATTCATCGGATAGTCAAGTAGTCCCTAAAGATAAGAATTGGAAAGGTGGGCCTGATTCTGATCAAGATGAAGCGGGTAAGAGTAGGTTTACAAAAGATCGAAAGGGACAAAAAAGCGATGAGGAACCGTGTCTGAGGATCTGAGGGGCCGGTGATCCAGAAAGAAGGAATAAGGATAGTAGACCAAAGAGCAGTGAATCAAAAATGTATATAGTGATACCGTAAGGAAGATGTATACTGTAGATTACTAGTGTGTGAAAGATGAATACTGTGAATGAATGTGAAGAGGATGACTGTGAAGAAAACCTTGGTAAGAAAGATAACATGAGAAATACGAAGACCAGTATGCGAAGACCGTAAAAATACCCATGATTAGTCGAATGAAGGATGACGGGATGAATGATGATCTGATGAAAGAAGTAGACAACGTTAAAGGCTTGGAAAAGATATCTAAGAAGAACGAGACAGTCATGTTTGTGAGAAATGAAAAGGAAATTAAGGACACAATGGACCAGCTGTCACAAAAATGTAAGTGCAAACCAGAACATATTCGAGAGAATATAAAATTATGGGAAACGATGCTCACGAAGTATGCCAAAAAATGGAATAGTGTTAGAGCTGAGCTCCCTCAAGAAGATGAGAAGAGGATCATGATGTTGCAGGCCGTCGCTGCTGATGGAATTTGTGGATTCAGTACGAGTGAAGTATTTGCAGTCAGGAGGACTCGCATAGAAACCCCACTGAGAGTAACATTTCAGAGGAAGTGGTCCACTGACGAGGAAATAATCCAACCGTTGATTCTGCAGAGGTATCTTCAGAAGAGAAGGCGGCATTACATCCAATATTGAGGAAGCATCGCAAAGTGTACACCAATGATTCCAAAGTTAAAGGAGATGTTAGACCCCATAACTGAATACCACAAAGGAAAGATATCAATGGAACAATGTCGATTATGGTGGCCGACTAGGAAAATTACGACCAATGGTTAGAATTGGTAAAAGGGCAGGTCTCCAATAGCACACTCCAAGCGATTGAACATCATGCGATGAAGTTTATCACCCCTGAGATTTGAGTTTCACGCTGTGAGTCCTAATTAATCGTCTTACGGTATTCAACTCTATCTGCGAGTGAGATTCTCAATTGACTGTGAGAAGGGAACTTCGTAGTAGTTCCAGTGAATAGTGTTTACCTTAGATGGTGGATCGAGAGCCCGTGTGGGCGCCATATGCAACAGCCATCAGTGCGATAGTCCTAGTATGGTGCTTTGCCGTTATCGGGAAGGATAATAGATGACGCGTTGAATTGTGAACTTTCTACTTTTGTTTTCTAAATTGCTATAGTGTGTATTGTGTGCATTGAGGTAAAGAGTTTAACAATATAAGATTGCAGAAGAAACAATCGATATTTAAGTGGAGGCCTTACTTATTAGTAATATTATTGTTTGTCTCAAATCAGCATATGTAGAAGTTCAATGCATGCTACTGTACGATCCGAATGAAGTGGTCGCGGAAAATGAGAAGTACAAAGCACAAATAAATGTCGTCTGAAACTTTCAAATGTTGATTTATTTTGAACTGATGCCCTCTTTTCTAGTCAACTGAGAGGTTCTTTAGTAGTTTGGTTTCTCCTGCAAGAGGCAAGCAGCTGGAATACGGTAGTCTCTTCACCAAAGAGGTCATCCAAACGGGCAGGTACTCTCTCGCAAGAGTTCCCCTTGGTGGAGTTTGGTTTCTCCTACCGAGAGACTTTAATGGTAAGTGTCCTCTCTCGTCAGAGGATACTCATTAAAGTGCTGCTTATTGTAGAGAGGTAGCTGATGGAAACGGTCTCGGAGAGGTTTTTTTTCTCTCTTGGTCGGTCTCTTCCATTCTGCTGCCACCTCTGAATCCCTGTCGTCAGCGTAGCAAGGTCACGTGTCAACGATTGGTAACTCAAAGTGGTACGTGACCACAGACGAACGTTCGGAGGCTGAGGTATTCGCCCTGCTTCACTCCTTTCCTTACCCCTGGTAGCAGTTCTGAAGTGTCCACGTTCCGTGGTCATCCTGCAACTGTTGCTGGTGCCCGTCGGGGATTTCGTGAGCGTTATAACACACACACGCACGATTTATTTAGGAAAATCTTCTTTAGTTTCTTCACTTACTTGGGGATGCTAATCGACATTCACTTATTAAAACAATCAATCCACGTCCGCAATATATGTGAGCTTACTACGAACCCATCTAATTATCTTTTATTAATTAAAATTTCTAACAAATCTTTTAGTGCAACGATGGGTTGGTTTCATCCCCGGACAAAATTCATTCGGCGCTTTTGAAACTCCAGATTTATTAATGGAGGAACCTGGTATCAGTGAAGTTTATGTGGAGAGTTTTAGAGGATGTATTCATTTTCTAATATGGCAGCCGTGAGATCAATACTCCTAATCTAACCTATTCTTATTCACTTGGTTTCTCTTCTACCAAAATTTTCAAAAAATCCTGACTATCTCAATCACTCTTTCCCAGGAATAATGTTATGGCAAAAATAACTTAAAATTTCACACTATACAACAATCAAATCAAATTTGGCAGTTACTGTTTTATCTACTATTACATTTTGATTAATATAAGGTTCAGTCAGTGGGAAACGTCGTTGTGTCTATGCTCGATGTGTAGATTCCGTGGCTCCACAAAACTCCTACTACTCGAAGGTTGTTCCGTTGTTGTCCAGTATGGCAGTCACGTCGCAGGCTTATGTGAAGCAGTGCAAGTGTGAACCATGTGAAATCCAGATATGCATTCAGGGACTTGTCGTCCGGCATATCATGGAGGCAAACAAGGAAGAGCAGAGAGGAGTCGTGTTTCCTGATGACTTAAGGTGCGAGTACACGAGACATTCACTGTGGAATGACGGCAGTGTATGGGGAACATTGTTTTTCTCTTCGCGTAATTTCCGGCTCCACACCTTCAACCGACAGAGATAAATAATGCTGCCCACACACGGCCATCATTCGATGGTGAATATCTAGCGTACTCGCACCTTCCACCACCAGAAAACACACGACTCCTTGCTGCTTTTCCTTGCTGGCCTCCATGATATGCTGGGCGAGAAGTCCGTGTATGTCTGCATTTCACATGGCTCATACTTCACATAAGCCTGCGGCGCGACTGCCATGTACCGGACGACACGGTATCATCTTCGACTTTCGTGGATCTGCGACATGTACACGTCGAGATATAAGAGATAGCTTGTTTTTCATTGACTGATCTTTAAAGAAAGTGATATCGTCGTTCATTGTGAGCATATTCTATTAAGCACATTAAGATAATTCGTTATTCGAATGCTTACCTTGCTGTTTCTTACGTGCCTTATCACATATGGCTGGCCTTAGGTGCACTTTATCCCCGGAGTCGAGTGAGCATCGTAGCGAACAGACGAGGACTCCGAGGCAAGACTTCTTGAGGATGTGAACGTTGTGATTATTCGTATTACGCATCGCCCACCCAGAAGAGTGGCGCTTGGCTTCTTCGTTGTCTGGTGGATAGACGAATCTGCAGTGACCGTCGGCCCACTCTTCAAAACGATCGTATTGAGTTACCTGAGGAACAAGCACGTTATTTACATTAATGAAATGCAAGTATCAAAGTTGCGAGTACCGGAACTCTAATAAAGCCCCGATCATTACAGAGGTGCAGGCGCAATTTGAACAGGCAGTCACTAAGGGACTAGTTTTACTCCATACAATGCTTTCCAAAACGTTTTATTTAATATGAAATAAACTTATTTTAGATATAGCAGACTAGCAATAAAAGATTATATGAATAGGCAACTCAGAGAACACGTTAAAAATGAAATTGAAATGCAGAGGTATTTTTATTTTTCTTGGTTATGGAAGTTCTATTCTAAGAGTCGTCTAAATTGATTGTACAGGTAACATCAAACTTTAAGAATGTATGCACAAAGGACTTTATTGCAGGTATGCTTTCGTACTTTTCAAGGTAACAGTTTCATTCACTCGCTATACCTTATCACAAAGCTTCGAAATGAATTTTAAGATGACAGGTTGGCGACTTAACCTATTTTTGACGAAATAATTTCTTGAAAATCTAAATAAGCAGTAACCCTATGTAGCAATGCAACAAACTCCAAATTCCTATATGCTGGGTAAAAGTAATTTATGGTTGTAAAACAAAGACACCTGACGCTCGAACGAGAAATCTAGCAAATTTCCGTCTATGTCTGCGCATGTGGTTCTGTAGTAGTCTTAACATATTAACGTTCCGGTGATCATGATTCAAGAACAAGCTATTCGAATACAATTTTCAACTTCCTAAATACAAAGTGGTACATTAAATTCGGAGCAAATTCCGAAGGATTTTCAAATTTTCAGAGACATAAATGCATCGAACTGAGGCATTTTGTTGAGGGCAGTAGGTATAGTGTTTCATACTTGCACTGAGGACCTCTTTTGGGACTTCCTGACTAGGGCAAATTACAGTTTCTTTTTATAATAATGCAGTTGTTTATTCGTATTGCTAGATGTTATAGACCTTCCTGTAAGGCGCCGGATTTGTCTTCAAGTGTTATTTACGTACTAGGGAAATCGATACTTGATATGAAACACTATAAATTTGACTTGGTGTGCGTTTGGACTAGTGCATAAAAAATGAACGCAACCTCTACTTAACGTAACCTAACTAAAGTACATGATTAACGATCTAATACGTAAACGGAATATGTGAACTGACAGGTTCTTAAACTGTCGTTACAGTTACACTGCGGTTCTTACACTATACATCGGTTTTATTATTAAGCCCATTGCGTTGCGTTAATTTTTTTTAGGCACTTGCCCTGTACCTTAAACTTCCGTGGGCATTAATTTTAGGGGATTACTATTTTTGAGTAAACTTGATATACCATCAGCCGTATTCAGAAACGTTTTTTAAGACTAGCGCTGTACTAACGAGTTACCTATTAACAACCTGTTAGCATTGTTAGTCACTCGTTATTACAGCGCTAGTCACTCCTAAAATGTTTCTGAATACGGCTGCATTTACATGAGTTCTCACGGTTCTTAACCTCTGACTTGAACGCTTTGAATATCAACTTGATAAATTCTTTCGTTGACTTTTCGGTGCTCGAAACACGTGAAACAAGTTGTCGATATTTTCAGAATAGTGTGGAAAGCATGAGTTGAACGAAAAGTAGTGATTGGCTGTGCATTTATAGAATATCCAACTCACCTACATGCGATGATTGAGAGAATACAGTTTTGGGAGAGCTTCAGATGTTATCACATATAGCAACATTGGCTAACCAACTCGACTTTGAAGAAAGTTCATTGGCTCTTCATTTCTACTAGAGATTTTCTGCTTCAAGTCTTTGGCGCGGGAAGAGATAAAAAGAAAGGTACGAAAGAAATTGAGAGAAAAGGGAGAGATATAGATAAAAAGAATGTGTGTTTGCGTGTGTGTGAGAGAGATAAAGAAAGAGAAAATAAGAAGAGAAAGAAAGAAGGAGAAAAAACGAAGATAAAACTGATCACGCTGCAGCACACACTTGTGTTTGCATGGAACGCCGAAGTAGAATATATGAGCGTTTGTGGAACTTTTTTCTTGGCTTCTGATTGGTGGAGAGGTTTGTGATTTGATAGCCCAGAAGGACTGTGATTGGCTGTTACCCTCCCAACTTGCTATTGAAAATTGTTTTGCAGACTTTACCGAAGGTGAGGTTTAGGCTTGATTGATATCTTAATGAAAGTGTAATAATTTGATTAATTATTGAATAAATCGAAGATTTCTTATATTTACCGCCATCTTGTTGCCCGCCGCCGTGGCCACGAAACCCGGTATGAAACCGCCGTCGCCCGCATTGGCCGAGAAACCGTAGAACGCGCTGGTCGCTTATATTTATTATAAAATTTTATTGAGGAATTAGATTTATTTCTAGGAGGGATCATCATTTTATTTTGACGGAGGATGTTTATACATTCGCCGTTACTGCGAAGCACGCAGGTGATGTGTCTTACATCTGGCGATGTTCGTTGGAGAATATTTAACTCTATCGTGTTTTCATGTTCAGATGTGACAAACTGTGCATGTGCAGAAATCTTTGAAATAAGTCGACGCATATTGTTTCCTTGTATTGCACCTGTCGTGCTCAAGAGGAGGGAAATAGTTGCTTGGTACCTTACTGCTGAAACATGCCTCGGTTTTTATTGAAATTTGAGTGCGCAAATGCTGTTCGTTAATTTTTGTTTACTGCATTCTTAAGCTCAACAACGTGGTTTGTATTCTTTTGCACCGACGGTGTTCGGTGGGGGAACGAGTTTGTCTTTATGTTTCCCGCTTGACTGACATCGCCAGTTGAATGACATTTTTGTTACTTTAACAAAGGGCCGAGGCGAAGTTTTTACTTGTTTTGCACCTGTGGTGCTCGCGAGGAGAGAACAAGTTGTTTTGCCCCCAAATGATACTCGCTGGAATTTGACCATGCACGTGGTGACGGAGCAAGCTGGATCTTGTTAATTAGAAAGTAGGTTATGACGTTAAACTTAGTTTACTTTCAATTTTTTGTGCACAGTTGTGCTGTAGCTATGATACTATATACTAGTAAAGTATCATGCATTTTTACGAAGATCGAACTGCGGACGAAGGCGATGGAGCATCGGCGGAGAATGTAGAAATATCTTATGGTATTTACCGCAGTGCATCTACCTCAAGTTTAGAGGTAGAATTCAATTCAGACAGTGATGAAGGATATTACGTTTCTAGTGCTGAAGAAACTGAATGTGTTGTACAGATCAGTGAACTTTCATCTACCACGATATGTTTTAGTGAAACTGAAAATTCATGCAGATGTGTGGATTATACGATTGATGATCAGTGTATTTTAGAAGCTATCGAAAACTGGAAATATAAAAACAACTGTTCTCTGTTATGTGCTGAACGTTTCTATAATGTAGACAATCGCCAGAGGCATCATAGCGTTCTTTCTTCACTAAGTGAAGAAATGGAATTAAGAAGACGAACATGGAAAGTGATTAAGCATCCGAATAACTTTTTAGGAATTTACTATACCTATATTTCGAAACATTATTATTTAAATAATATTGAAATTTTTTAATATTTTCTCCATAGATTACTTATACATAAAGAGGAAGTTGTGGGGAATAAACTAATTGAGAAATATATGAATGCTGAGCATCATACCTCATGCGTAGAAGTTAAATTTGTTGGTGTTAATATTGTAAGTGAAAATTTTTGTGATTGTTTATATAAGCTAATTGAAGAACACAGTGTTTTTGAAGCCACTGAAAAATGGAAATATTAAAATTGTGCATTGATGTGTACATACTGTTATTATAATGTTCCTAAGCGATTAAAACGTCGTGGTTCTATTAAAACAAAACGTCCAGTAAAGCTTCTGAATAATCGTATATGGTGAATGGCAATGGATCGTATTAACTTCTTAGGTATTTACAATGCATATCTATTAAAACATGCAGAGTTTGATAATTTTGAAATTTTTTAATATAATTTATGGAAGTTACTTGAACGGGAAGTAGAACGGGTAAGAGATAAACTGATTCAGAAAAATATTGATGTAGAACCTAATAGTAATTAAAACTAATTTTATCATAACAAGTATAATCTTTTGATTATAACAAACGATTTAACATATACATCATGTATGTATTTTAAATTTCTCTATAGTTTGAAAAAATCCATGAAAAATTACAACTTATAAGTATACTCATCATTCAGACTAATCAATATTATACTACCTTTTCCACCCTTCATTTATATCTTTTACAAGCTAATAGTCATTCGAAAAGTATATCATCAGATTTTTTGTGAAAAAGGACATAATAAAAATACTATTTCTGCTTCCTTTTTTCTCCTCGTAAAAGTGAAACTATCCTTTCATTGAACGATGAAAGTAAGACGCTGAATGGTTGTCATTAGCAGCTGCACAGGTAAACTGGTATTAGTTCGTGATAAGTATTTTAAGCTTACCAGGTGCATGCATAAGTAGTTTCCGGTTTACCTAAGAGATGGCGCCAGCGAAAAGTTCGCAACGTATTCATTTGACACATACGTCATTTTGTTCGTCTGACATTAAACAACAAACACACATAAGTTGAGTCCGCCAATCACTAGCGTCTTTGTTTTATCGTTCAGTAATCATGTCGAGTTTGTGCCTGAAAAAGAACATTTGCGGCACGCATTGCTTTTCTTATTTAATCAAAAGAAAAAGGCTGTTGAAAGTCATCGTGTGCTGGTAGAAACATATGGTGAACACGCTCCATCGATTAGAACATGTGAGACATGGTTTCGACAATTTAAAAGTGGTGATTTCAATGTGAAAGACAGTGCGCGCTCTGGTAGACCACAAAAGTGCGAAAACGAGCAATTGCAGGTGTTATTGGAGGATGACCCAACTCAAACTCAACAGCAATTGGTAAAAGCATTAAATGTGTCACAAGAAACAATCAGCAGACGTTTACGAGCAATGGAGAAGATCAATAAACTGGGTAAATGGGTCCCACACGATCTGAATGAACGTCAAATGGAAAATCGCAAAGTCACTTGTGAAATGCTGCTTCAACGCCACGAAAGAAAATCCTTTTTGTGTCGAATTGTGACGGGTGACGAAAAATGGATTTATTTTGAAAACCCGAAGCGGAAAAAATCGTGGCTTTCACCTGGCGAAGCCGGTCCTTCAACACCAAGGCCAAATCGCTTCGGCAAGAAGACCATGCTTTGTGTCTGGTGGGACCAAAAGCGGTATTGTGTATTATGAACCCTTGAAGCCCGGCGAAACCGTTAATGCACAACGCTATCGCCAACAAATGATTAATTTAAATCACGCATTGATCGAAAGACGACCGGAATGGGCCCGAAGACACGGCAAAGTGATTGTGTTACACAACAATGTTCCGTCTCACACAGCAAAACCAGTGAAAGACACCTTGAAATCGCTTGGATGGGACATCCTTCCGCACCCGCCGTACTCCCCATTTTTCAACTCGTTATACTCGTTATACAGTAGCTGCAAACCAATATAATATTCGAGATGTGAACATGTTATCCTGGAAGACAAATAAACTAATTTTTTGCGCATCGAGCATGTGTAGGACATCATTATATGCCAAAGCTCAACCGAAACCAGCAACGACCATTACCGATCCGACCGAAGAGACGCAGCAAGAGTGGATCTTTTGGAAAACTCAATGTTATAGGTTACCGACACCTCTACGATGGAATGCATGCAAGTGTACATACCTGCATTCAACGTGGTGGTGATTGCGATGGTACGGAGGGTTTAATATTTAAATTTGACATTATGCTGCTTATCCATCCTGTAGGTTGTGACCTTGTAACTCGTATCATATAATATAAAATTCTTGATTCTTTTTATGAGAACATTTCTGTGCTAAAATTTCTTGAGAGTTTGATAAAGTATACTAGTCACTATAACACTGGTCGCATATTTCATTAATAGAATGCCGTACATTAAAGAAATATGATGTCCATTTGTATAATGATATTGGTGTACAAATTAGGAGAAAATCAACGGTGCATGTTATACTGGCGAATGCACGATGAAATAAGCACTTAAAGCATACATACGAATAGAATATTCTATTTAGAAAGAGGATAAGTTTGATAGAAATACAGTAGTATTGAATTATCACTATGGGAAAACGCTGAAAAGTTTATAAGGGTTATCAGAAGTGAAAGAATAGTCAACAACCTTGTAGCTCTTTAGAAAAGAAACTCAAAGAAGACTAGACCAGAAAATGAAACTTAATTGTTCAAACAACTGCTACTAGCAACAAACGTTATTATATCTCTCGGCATTCATCAAATGATAATGTGAAGTCAAATTTTCTACTATATAACGTATACTTTATAATGAGTGAAGATTGTATATGTGGTAAATGGAAGGAGCTTCAGGAGTTCTATGTGTTTGATTTAGAGAAAGAATTATTTCACGTATTGATAACATGAATTACGTGCTTAAAACTGCATGAAAAACATACCCGGGGGATGCTGCTATCGTTGATGTCCCAATCGGGGTATCGCGGCAACCTGCAAACACTCATAGCCGGGGACCCGGCCTCTTGCCTGGAAATAAAAATAAAAATTACCACAGATTATATTTAAAGTTTATATATTATTAACTCATATTAAAGCTACTACGAAGCACAAGCAATTTATAATCACTTGCCAATCATATCCTGACACCTCGTGCATGCGGATTTCGTCCCTAATAAAGCCATTTTCAATATCTTGGTGGTTCTTCCATCGCATAAATCACTGTATAAATTATCATAAGATTCGTCAATATCATTTTAATACTCGAATCCAAAAAGTTATCTGATTCCTCTACATGAGTTTCTGCCATGTAGTAACTGATGTTGAGTGCTTTGGTCTTCCCTACAATCGTTTCTTCAAATAATTCCAAAGATTTTCTACTGGATAATGATATGTACACTTACCAGGCCACTCAAAATGTAACAATTTTTCACTAAATAAACACACTTCGACGTTACATGTTGAAACAACAAAGGTTTGTCCTCAGAGGATTGACGCGTTGCTGAACGGGCGTATTGCCTTTAAAAGCTGCAGTACTCTTCAGCACTAAATTAGTCCAGGCAATAGGGAACAAAAAGTGGATGTTAACTGCATTAAGTAAGATAATTTTAAAAACTTATTAAACGTGTTTATTTCGAAGATCCAAAACGTTTTTTTTAACTCGGCTCCCTTGCATTCTAGCGCGAAAGTGGTGGTTATGAAAGAGAAAGAGCGCAAAATTTGCCACAATTAGGATCCTATGCATTTTTTCGTAGAATCAATAGTTTCGATGAAACAGGCTTCGGAAAGTGAAATATTTTCTTTCATACCTAGAGATAATGATTATTCTATTATTTCCGTGCTTATACAATTTATTTGCAGTCTTTTTTCATGTGCCTCTGTTTTAACTTTCTGCATATCACTTCACATTAATTTTTCAATATTTTGCAATATTATTTGAAAAGAACGCGAACATACCGTATTCTAAAGTCCAGGACAAGAAGACCTTTCTCACTCCACGCTCACGTCTTAACTGCAAACATCTGGAGCTAACCTTGTATAGTCATCTGTGGTCTTCTGTTCAATCGTTGCCTCTTCTTTCTTCAATATCCTTTTCCTTCCTTTCTCTATCTTTGGTCGTTGAAGTACATAAGCATTCAAGAGGGGAAGGGGTGACCGAACGGTGGAACGTATATGAGCAAACGATATAGCACTTCATATTCATTTTGTTGCAGGGTTCTTCCACGGCGGCCGTAGAGATCGAAAAGTTAACATACACACTTATTTTTTCACCAGCTGTTACAAAGGAGATTGACTTATTTTCTCTTCCACTCGCCATCTCATTTAGTTACGCTTGCCTGCATCATACTTCAAGCAGTTCCCTGCCTGTCCGCTTGATGCCACCACCTACTTGATGTCGTTCAATACAGTTGAAAAAGAGCAGCATCATTGCTGAGAAAAACGAAAAAACTTTAGTTTGTGGAAACTTCATCGGATTTCTCGCTAATATGTCAAAAAATAATGGTTTTACCTATATGTACCTGTGTAAAAAGCTATAAAGATTGTGTGGTGATACCTAGTGCAGTATTTATTTCCTTAGTTTGGCCAAAAACACGAGAAACCCACTCCCCCTTCCACTCTGTTTTGTGTGGTGACGTAATCAACGGAGTAGAAGGAAAAATCTTGTTCACATGAATGTCGGTGGACGGTTAAAACAACGTCAAGATTTGAACCCACAAACCTTATTGGTTATTTTTAAAGTGTATATGAAAAAGTGGGAGGACATAACGAAAGCGCGGTCAACGATAAGCGGAAAGAAGCATTAGCCGGTTGGACACTGATTGTACCTGAACAAAGTGTGACATCTTAAGTGCAAATCCACAAATTTAAGCAGTGTGCAAGATCAGTAGCTTTAAACAGCAGATGTAACATTTTTAGTGTTTTACGTCATGATGAAAATGGTACCATAGAGAGAGAAAAAAAGTACCTGTAGCGACACTACAAAAACAGTGCTTACGTATTCCGTATCGCAATTTATCGTCTCGGCCGCTATCCGCATTGTATTAAGTGTGTCCATTTCATGTGTTATCCAGTTATGTAGGCCATATTGAAACCATGTAGGCCTGATTGAAACAAACAATCGGACATTGGCAATAATGAACACTATAGGAAATGTTGGCAAATAGAAACAGCACGAGTTAAGTGACTTTTTTATTGGCTAGAAGTTAGGAGGGAGTGTAAATTAATTTTTCGAGTTTTAAGTTTTGAATAAAGTATCTTGTTTTTATTTTATTGGAAACAATTGCAGTTACTAATTGATTTAATAACCAAAAGATTGCACAAACCTATAAGTTAATGGTTTATTAGTTTGTAGAACAGATAGAGAAAGAAGGAAATCCGACGGGTTCAGATTTCTATTCTTAAGTCTCATGTTGATGCGTAGAATTCATGGCCAAATGCCTGGTCGTTGCTAATCTAATTTGTTAAATAAATATAATGATATAAGCTCGCATAACACACTACTAGCCGCTGAATGCTCTGCCTGCTGAAAACTGCTTTGATGTACATTATGTACCTTCCCAACAACTTTTATTTCTAAGTCATGCACTGTACTGACCAGGTTAGTTAGTTCCTTCTGAAGTTGTTTAATAACGGACGTTACTGTTTGTACTTTTTGCTCTGCTTAATTGTGATCTATTGTGCAGAACAAATAATGAAACCAGTTAGGTGATATCATGTTTAACCCTTGTCTACCTAAAATTAGGTATGGAAAAGAACATGAAATTATACGGAAATTCAACATATTTTGTTGGTTATTGTTGTATACTATACCGGTATATATAACTTTAGGTATCCTATGGAAGATGAGGTCTACCAGTTATCTTGTTAGGCCAGTCAAATAGGATTTTGGTTTCCAAAAATTAGGAGAAAGCTGGAAATGTTTTCAGTTCACTTGGGGCATCCCTAATAAGAGTAAACTGAGTTTGCACCATTTTGAGTGGAGCTTCAGACGCTATGGCCAAATAACGGCCACATTATTGCTTTTTTGTTGTTTTCAGTTTTGCGAAACTAACTCGAAATCAAAGCATTTGAGGGCATAAGCCACTATACACAAATCAATTTCTGCATCGAATGAGTACCTAAACATTGAAATTACAGTAAGGGATATGGTCAACGTCGGCAGTCAAAAATGGGTAAAAGCAAAAATTTTGGGATTTTAGAAGGAAATTTACCATTTTCGCTTCTCTGACTTCAGAAACCGGTCCTTTATCGGTGTAATCCCTTCCAAAGTTGATGTTGGTTTCACAACACAAAATTATACGTAATGAAAGGTGGTAGAGGTTTGCTTACTGGGGGAGGAGCATGATAAGCCTAACATGGACACAATTGATGGTCACGACACCTTCCATGCCATGGGAGGTATTCAATGGTTCACTTCGAAGACATCCTTCAGCCCAAGAGTATGGATTGATAATGTCCGGTGTATTTGCAAATGCAGCCTCCTTGAGAGAACACGGTACTATACCATTCGATGAATTCTAAAAACCACGCCAAGGGTGACTGGCCAGTCTCACTATTGAGAATGGTAAAACAAAAGTGCTTCCAATGTCAACTGACTTGCTGTGGATGGATGGGAAATGGAAATAATTGGTCTTTATCCCTGGATGGACAGGGTTCATGGAGAGCGTCATATCAAACAAGAGTTTCTTCTTATCACAAATATTATGCTTACCATTCATTAGTACTCCACCCTCATATTATGACACCGTTTACATCGCCCTCAAAACAGCAGCTCAGAAATGTCTAGAACACCACGAGCTGCTTTGTCACTTTTGATCAGCCTCTCTACATAAAAGCTATCAAAATTGTTGCTTCCTGTGAATCGGATAGTGATGTGGGCTCCGTGATAGTTCGGCTTGGGGGCCACGATCTATTGATGTCGTTCATGGGTGCTATAGGATACATAATGGATGGAAGTGGTTTGCAAGATTTGTTTAATGTCTCGTACCCATTAGCATCTACAAACTCCGTGGTGTCCGGTCATTTCTATTCTAGAGCTGTAAGGTCACATTTTGGTTCAGCGTGCTCTGTCCAAGAACATTTTGTCTTTAATGGATATGACGGACGAGGAGGACTCAGCAGTATTGACCATTCTTGACAGTTTTAGGACTGACAATTTGTAGATACATCAACCCTGCATGGATGCAATTGTACTCAAATTCAAGGGAAAACTGTAGTAGTTAGAACAAAATGGTCGAACAGGCAAACTGTGGGTGCTATATTTTCTGATGGTTTCAACTCTTAAACACTTTGTTGAAGCTTAAAGAAGTGGTAACTGGCAATTGCACCTTGAAAGAGTAAAGAACAAATTTCCACGCAAGTGGCCACTTCAATTACGCAAAAGCGAGTCAGTTGTACTTACAAGATATGTTTGTGTTTGAAACCCGGCGCTATATGTTACCAAAGGTTTCTATACCATCAGACGGGTACAAAAATACTGGTCAGAAATATGGTCAAATATGATCATAGAGCAGGTTCTTATGAAATAAATATCTGCATGTGGTGGCTTGTGACGAGGGCCCGCCTGGCAAGTGATGGAACTCTGACAAGATGGATCGCAGCAATGCCAACTGCTCTAGACGTATCACATCAGATTGAGGAATTATGTGGTGTGTCTTTTACTCCGACAGATCAGCTCGTTGGTATAACAAATTCTAAAAGGATGAGAGAGAACATCGATGTTCAGAAATTTTGTGACTGGCTTGATTCTCATGATCCATTCCCTCTCGAAGATACTATCATGTGTATAAGTGATGGAGTGCTGGGGAATGAAAACATCAACTACCACAAATCTTACGATATTGGGAAATGCGGATGATAAACATTACAGGAACTGAAATTCCAGAGGAAAACCGAGTATGTCACTGCGAGGAGTGAACATTGCTGTTAATATCCATGACGAACAGTTCCCTGTGAACCCTGATATGACTCCGAAGAATTCCTTTCCATATGAAATCACAAGAACAGCTGAAGTTTTATTTTGCATTTGACTTAGCCCCTTATCCACTATCCCTTTCCGATGACAATGGAATGCGTAAAACACGAAAATCAGCTCTGTATAATTTGTTCATTCCAGTCATCGTTTCTGAAAAATCAACGCAGATTACGTCAGATTGATGGAGGATTTCTCTTACACTGAGTTGTGTGGCATACTAAGGAGCAGTTTTCGTCTATCATTGACAAGTACGTGAACTACGTTTCGAATCACTATGGATCCGATGCTACTGTTGTGTTTGTTGGCTACTGAGAATCCAACACAGTAAAGCATCAAATCAGCAGAACGAATGCGAAGAGCTTGTAAGATATCATCAGCTTCAGTTGTGTTTGATCAGACTATGACGGTAACGATGTCACAAGATCGTTTTCTGTCAAACGACCAGAATAAAAAGCGTCTCATATCAATGCTGTGATAAATTGACAGCTCAACATTTTCATGTTAAGCAGGCTTTTGAAGACGCATATCCCTTGATTGTCACCATCGCGATTGATTTTCCTGAGCAGGGTGGAACTGTTTTCATTGTGGGGGCGGACATCGGCCTATTGGTTCTTCTGACTGCGCAGGAGCAGTGAGAACCCTTCTGCAACATCTTCCTACTGAAGCCTGGGAAAGTACAAGCCACTTTGATGTACAGTCCTAGTAGTTGTAAGTTGTCTGAAGACGCAAAGAAGAATTTTTTATTCCTGCATGCCTTCAGTGGTTGCGACAGCTCGTCCGCATTTTTTAGACAAGGAAAAATAAAATTAATCAAAACATTTGAGAAAAACACCAGCCTACAGAAAACAATGGCAGCATTCATGGATCCTGAGACCACACCTGATCAGGTTGCTGAGGCAGGAGCCAAGTTTATTGTGGCAATGTACACTGGTGGCAGTAACAAATCACTGAATAAGACATGCCTTGAACTCTTCCAGAGAGCATTATCAGAAAGTGAATTCAACCTGGCATGTTTGCCTCCAACTGAGGCAACTGCTCGTCAGCATCCTTTGAGGGTCTATGTCCAGGTGCAAGTGTGGGAAAACAACTTCCTCAATCCTGAGCAGATGGGTTGGAAAACCAGCAAACATGTTCTCCTTCCGATTACGGCAGACCAACCAGCAGCACCCCAAGAATTGCTGAACAAGATTTCATGTACTTGTGCAAAGGTTCTCGGACAGTTTGTTATTGCAGCAAACCAGCGATCAAATGCTCGGTCATCTGTACACAGCGCAGAGGACACACTTGCACAAATTCCCCGAAGACGAGTATCTCTAAGTTGACAATTCCTACGACGAGGAAGTCGACTCTACCGAAGATCGACTGACTTTTGATTCTTTCCTGATGAGGAACTGGATGCAGACATCGAAATGGCACAACACGAAAATATAGAAGAGGACAGTCCCGGTCCATCTTGTTCCAAACGAAGAGAAAAATGATAAATTCGTTGCATTGATGATTCATGTACTGAATTGTTTGAGCAGTCTTGATTTTGTATTGGAAGATTTGTATTGATAATTCTTTATATGATTCTTTCTACCAGCTTTTTCGTGCCCATTGAAAAACTTGAAATAGTTTTTGTTTTTTAAATAAAACTGACGAGACTTGTCTTTTTCATTTTTTAAACCTTTATTACAATTTTACAATCATTAGATTATTTTTTCTGAAAAGTGAACCATGGATGGTAGGACCATTTTGATTGCAGCATATTAATTTTATATTATGCAACATTCCTACAACATACAATTTGTACGCAATGAACACTTGTATGTTAATGTGCATTTCCAGTGAATTTTCGAGCCCACTACTCTCTTTATAGGTAAACCTACTTGTTCTTCTATTACATATGATTCACTGGACTGTGAGGAATACATAAAATCAAGAACGGTGATCATAAGTAGAGCAGGACCCGAGATAGAGCCTAAAACCGTCCTCGCCCTCGAGTAGGCATAACTCGTACTAGATCTATTTGGGCAATATAATCTTTCGGCATTATACTATACTCAATGAGACTTTTCAATTGATGTTTAATATGTACGGTATTGGGTGGCGTCACTTCACTACTGCTCCTTGTTAGCCTAGTACATGATAAGTTCAAATCCCACCTGTACGTTTCAATACCCTTTGGTATTTAATCATTTACAACGATTCGTAATTCTAATGTGTTCACAATTGTTGAATCGCTTTCAATTGTTTCAAACTATCAACAAACTTCTTTCATTCACAAGGATCTATTTATTATTAGTACTGAAATAACGGAACAAATGAAATCGCAAGGATCTGTTTATTATTAGTACTAAAATAACGGAACAATATATGACTGTTCCATAAGGGTTTCGAGGTTAACCAAACAGAAAAGAAATGAAACACATGATTGTCGTTTTTATAGTACAAATTTATTATATACAATTGTCTTTTACCATAACGTTACTATGATTGACAAAACGGTTAACTTGTCCAATGTGGTAGGTTACTAGTGCTTTACACATAGAAGGGCAAATAACGTAGAGGTTGGACAACGTTATGTGTATCACCATTTATATAGTTTATATAGGAAACACAATGGTATTTGCTGGTAGACAATATTGTTTTGTACCACTATGTATATGCAACAACATGCAAAATGTATCCTATTCGGTGGACAACCTTAATTAGTAGTAGTAGTTTGGTTATATGAAACACCACATTCCGTATCCCGATGGGTAGACACCAGTCTTTTGTAGCAATGTTTATATAAACTGAGAAAACAAACTATGTCCTGATGGTTCGGCACCTTATTGCGTAGCAAGATGGTTTTATAAGACGATAACCTCCGAATCTTGATGGATAGACAACAGTCCCTGGTGGCAATCTGTGTATATGCAACGTCAAGCATTGTATCACGGAAAGTACTACAGAATGCACTGTTTAGGTTATCTGAAATGCCGAACCTGGTATCGTGTGCGTTATACCACATCTTCGTGCACTACTTTGTTTATATGAAATGACACGCTTTGTATCCTGATGGTTACGTGGCGTTATTTTTTGTAATCATGTACAGTTAATCACTCGTATATGTAATTATATTGGAACTGTGTTTATATCTTGTCTTGTAAATGTTTGTAATTTTTGTATACTTTCATGTAATATTAAACCCAAGAACTGTATTTTATAATTGCAAAATAAACAATTTCCTTAATTGTTTGCTTTTTATTTGTACGCCTGCTCTAATGCTAAAGCTGCAGCTCCATGTACAACGTCCCTTCTTTATAGGGTAACGTATATTGCTCCTAAGAGATTGTCATCGGCCATTATTTCGTAATATGGTTCATTTACTTGGCGATTGGAATGTCCTTATCGAGATGCATATCTACGTATATTGCATACAGTTTATCACATGTTTCGGGATAGGCTAGCGTCTCCAAACTTTCTTTTTGAGATAATCTGTTGAAAGTTTAATACAATCATGGAAGTCGGAGTCTAGGGGAACCGCTAGGTAGCACTCGATGCACGCCACGGCAAAAGAGAGCGTCCAGCGATCGATTGTTTGCAGAATACAATTCTCACTCACATCTAACCTTGAACAATCACAAACTGCCATCGTATTCGGTACTGGGTTCACTACCTGTCGATGTACCTGCTTTGTAGGCACTGGTAGCCAATCACCGTGCTCTCTTCGCTTGTGTAATATAGCTATCCAATTAAATTGAATTGGTGAGTGGAAAGACAGTACTAGTCCAAAAACGCATTTTGAGATATTTGCAAAAAGAACTTTTGTTTGCAAATGTCACAAATACAGTCGACATTATGATAATGGAATCTTTTTAAAATTGTTAGCCTGATCCATAAGAATATACGTATTTGCCTAATTGTTGTTTAACATGTGTCAAAAGTTTTAAATAAAATATTAATTATTGCTTGATATGTACTTTTTTCCTACTCAAGTTCGCTTAATGAACGTTTTACTGTTAACAAGACTACAATATAGAAACAATATTTTATGAAAATACATTAAACATCCTTGATATTAAACAAAGCTGTAGAAACATTATTAAGTAAGAAGATCAATATCGGGGCACTAAAACATGAGAAAAACGTGAAACAATCAACAAACACACAAAAAAAAGTAGACGTCTTCATTTTCCCCGCTGGTTTTCCAAGTAGATATTCCAGGGTAGAATGCTAGTACTCAGATACAGTAAATATCTCCTTATCGTCTTTATTTAGTGATTTAGAGGTTTTCTTGTAAACAGTAGGCCACCAATCCTTCAAGTTTACTATATCTTCATGCGCGACTGTTTTCACTGTAAAAGGTTTGTTTTTTCTACTAGTAGTGATCATGTCTTCTTTTTCCTGAGGGAGACACACTCTATCATGTTTCCTTATGTTCCTTCTAATAGTTCCAAAATCCCTGTCACAAGGTAGGTAGGAATGTAATCGAACAGGGAAATAATGTTATATAATGTTGAACTGTTTGCTCACCTGCAAATCCATTAAAAACCTTACAACTGTGTGATTTAGGTTTTGTCCTGGGCACGCATCTGAAAATAGGTGTAGTTCTTGGATGGAAACAGGTTTTTTCGTTTTAATATAGTCATTGAGTAAGGTACCCCTCATTACGGCCTTTGTGAGCTTGTCCTTCATGATGTACATAACAGTGTCCTGAATTTTCCTTGATGTTATGGATTTCAAAAACATTGACCCACAGTTGTATATAGTAAAAAGACTTCATGCACAGGTAGTTGAGGAAACGGTAAAGTCTTCATGGTGTTGTAACGTCCTTAACGCTACATGTAAATTCAGTGATTTTGCTTCCCCTGAATTACCTTATATCAAATCACCATTTCGGCTATTCATGTAGATGCTATGGACTCAAGAACATAATTTCCATATTAATTTTTATTCAATAATAAGAACTTTCAAACAAGTAGATTAAAGTAATAATACATTAAAAGTTATCGCTATAAGCTTGGAAAATTGCGAATTCCGCTTTTATTTGAAATATACAAGAAAATTAACATGTATGTGTGTATGTAACCATATGTCATCCGGAAAGCAAGAATTGAACTTTGAAATTTATAAATATATGTGGGTGTATGTATAGTAAAGATTAAAAGTATGTCACGTGACGCTGTGACGTCACTGAATCATAGGTATATAAGTAAGGCCAGGATGATTTGAAATCAGTTCTTCCTGGCCTGCGGGCCAGTTAATATCAAGCTCTCTGCTTGGTGTTCTCTTCTTTGGACAGATAGTCTACTAATAAATTCTTATTATCTAAAACTTCTTTGAATATTCTTTACTAGGCTTATGCTTATCGCATTTCGCTATATTCATCTTTATTACCAATTCTTTTTTAAACCTTGTTCTCCAACTGCAGAACGCCTTCAGACAGGCGGGCAGTGGTACCCATTCACTTTGTCCTTTTAGTTGCACGCCTTCAGATAGGCGGACAATCATTACCACAGGTGGTCAGTGGTTTACAACCTTTCTCTAGTTGCGGTACGCCTTCAGACAGGCGGACCAAGGTTATTAACCCATCCTAAGGCAACTAAACGCCTTCAGTCAAGCGCTAGTTGTTTCCTTGCTTCTTCACGCCTTCAGAAAGGCGGGAAGGGGTACTTATACATCCTTGGTGTACTGCACGCTTTCAGGTAGGCGGGTGTATACTACTTTGCCAGGATCTCGAGTGCCTTCAGACAGGCATAAGGGAGCCTTCAACCCATCCTAACAACGGTTGCACGCCTTCAGACAGGCGGACAAGACAACTTATCCATACTTCGTATACTGCACGCCTTCAAGTAGGCGGGCGTATACTACTCATCCGCTCTTGTGAAGTTTAGTTTCCGTATGCCTTCATGAACTACTAATTAAGATGTGCATTTCAACATAGTGTTAGCGTTCGGTGATCCCACACCCCAGAAGCCGTGGCAGAATATTGGCAGTATATACTGAGAGGCGTCCATTTAGATCTCTCCGGGACATTACAAAGTCAAAGCATAGAGCTACCACATGCCATTTTCTTCACACAGTTGTGCAACGTGTCGTTATGAAATTTCTGCGCACGTCGTTCATGCACAATTATCTGAGCTGCAGCGGCCCTTTTTGCAGCATCATTTAAAGTCTTGTCCTTAATTTTCGCTCCTAAATGATCACATATCCGCTTGAGGCCTTCCAAATTTTAGATCGTAATTTTCATTAAAATTCTTCAAATAAGACTCATATTTAATAGTATTTTTTAAATCAGGATGTTTTTCGACAAACAGGTTATGCATAGACTTAACATTCAAACCACTATGTAAATATTTCACGGTTTTAGACGAGTATGCGAAGTTCTCGTTGGAAAGGACTCAGTGTTCTTTGATTTTGACTAGATACTCGTCTTTAATGACATGAGGTCTATTATTATGTTTTCCACGGGCATCGATCGGAGATTTGCCCGATAAAAGGACCTGGATATGAGAAACAGCATGTAAGCTCATAAATGCTTGTTTGTAAACGGAAACGCGGTCACTTCCTTTTATTGCAAAATAAGAAAAATTACTCACTCTGGGTTTCGTGTTCTCTTCAGATCTTGGTCGTCGTCGTTTCACAGGTTTACTCTTGATTAAGCCGATTAGAAATGTGTCTTTTTCATTTTTCGAATGTCCTGCATACAACCTATTAATGGTGATACTTTTTTCGTCATCAGAAAACTGTTTCAAGCAGAGATGCTTACAAGAACAATCTTGCCCTGTAACTTTGGCCAGAACATGTTTACCTTTTATGTTGACGTGAGCAGCACCTTCAAGACGAGCTTTCTTCATCTGTTGTTTCTTACATGAGTTAGGATCAGCTTTTCGTTTCTTTCCCCTCTTTTTTGGAACAGATGTCCCACTGTCTCTCGACGAACCATTACTTATATCACTCATTGATCATAACTTACACTTTCAAACCATGAAAAATGTATTAACACCACGCAATAACATGCCCCAATCACAGGAGAAACGATAACGGAATGCGCAAATGGCGGAATAAGCATCAACACATACAAAGATTTAGTGTAGTTTTCAACCGGAAGTGCTGCGCTCCTAGCGCCATCTGGAAGTCGGATTGTAAGTTAGAGGAACAACAGTACTAGTCCAGGACAGATACTGTTTTTCCACTCATTAAACGCCATGCCTAGCTGCTATAACGTGCGAGCTCTTGAAAATTGTACCGTTCTTCTTTACAGCGTGTAGTTCTACGTTTTTAGTGTTATTTTTTGCAGTTATCTCAAAATGGCTGATTTTGAACTAGTCCCGTTTTTCACTCACCGATTCAATTAGGACAAACAATTGGTTGCAATATATTTGGCCACCTTTCAAATCGACATTACGTAAAATCGCGTATTTATTTATTTCGTATGTGGTTGACTGGTGTTGGAGCTGTAAGGTGGGTCAACTACGTTGATACCCTTAGCTATAAATCGTACGTATTATCTAAATCCCGGTTCAAAACCATTATGCTTATCTGGAATTGTACTTTCGTCTAAACTAAAATTCGGTTATGATTTTGTTGCCAAAATTATGTTCATCGATCTCTTTTTAAATTCTTTTCTTTAGTTCAGAATGGTTCGTGGTGTCCTCAAATCTTGCAGCGTTAATTTAACTCATTTCCCGACGTCTTATGAAATATTGCACAGCGTCGTAAGTCGGGTGTCAATATACCGCTATACCATTGTTACTTTCATATACTTCTATATATTTATATATTTTAAAAGCATATTTTAATTTTCTTTGAATATGGACTTCTTTATCCTACAATAAATACTAGCCTGGAACGATCTGTCGTTTGACTGGTTGCAGATCACTTTACGATGTGGGTCACACAACATTAGCGTGTAACACCTATCCGAACACCGAAATAACTCGCTTTCAATACAATTACCTTCTTTGACGTTACAATACTTATTAAACGAATTGGCATTTTTGTAGTACAGAAATTCACAGGATTTTATAATAACCCTATTTTAAAACTATCTGGTTAAACGATATTAATTTGTGGTACTTCAACATGATTTGATATACGTTTATAAATATATTACAATATTCGGTTACTACTTGAAGTATAATGTTGAGTACTTCGACCCTTCGGCCTGACAATATCGTGTTCCATCTTGATCCGTGGGTCTAATTGCATATACCCACGTGCGGCACCGTCTGAAAAGCACCGTTGTTTTGTCTTACGTAATTGACAACTACGCCGTATCTTTAAAGCGATGGTTAATTTCCGAGACTAAAGAGATTTCAGATGTTAACGTCTTGGTACGGTTGCATCATACGTTTCCGCAGGCCATGGTTTATTCCATCAGCGTTTGTTCATTTGTCTGCTTTTTTATTTTATTATTATTATTACTCAGACTGCCTGTCGCAAGGCTCTGGAAAGACATGGTGCATTGTTAAACAGCATTTATCCTCTACAAAACTGTCCACTGACTGCTCGTGGTGGACACTGATTGTGTGCATTGCTTTTCTGTTGTATAGTGAACTGACCAATTGTAGTGATGTCACACATACCTTTAGCTACGAAAGAACATATTGGTATTGTACACTCTCTATTCCACTTCTACTGTGCACCCTTACATGGTCATTTTTCTATCCTGCGGGGTAGACGTCCTGCACCACGTTGATGAACTTTTAATTTTATGTCTCTTCCCATCTGTGTTTGAATCTTCGATATCGGTTCATAAACAATAAAGATATACCATATTCAAAATGTCGGGAATTTTTCCGTGGTTTATTTTCTGGTTTTCTAATTTTTGTATAGAGGCATCAAAGTCATAGAATTTCATGTAGATTATGCTAGTGTTGTTTAATTTGGCATTATCTATCAAACTACTTGGCCGTTTATACCACATTCCACAATGAAGATATCGCAATATTAGATTTTCGGAATTTTTTCCCGGGTTTATTTTTCAGTTCCAACATTTTTGTGTAGAGCCCATCTTAGAATTCAATGTAGGGTATGATAGCATTTTTAATTGTTGATTATCTGTAAACAAAAATACGACCAGTACTGCCAACTCTATCCTCTTTATTTGAAATACGCCATCTCCTTTATTTGTGGGATTAGCGAGCTGATTCTTATGGGGTTGAAAATGTACAACCTGGGTTTTATTAAGGTGGTTCAGACATTATTGGTCTATCTGGTTCGCAACACTGCTTTGCTTACTCGATCACACTTTGGAGGAGGCCAATACACGTTTTGCACGAGGTCAATACACGTGCCATGGTTCCCTGCATCTGTGTGAGTTTGGTGCCTGTCGGGGTAGCCAAGCTGTATGCCATCGACCCGAAGGTCCACGGTTCGACTCCCCGGCTGGGGTATGGGTATAAATTTTAACAGCTAAAGGCAACTCGTGACGGGTCGACATCCAAAGTTATTACACTCCCACATATACACTTCATAGTTTACTACGACGTTGCTATCACCATATGATTTTACAACTCGTTGGCATGAGTGCTGTGCTCCTCTACTGGGCTAAAGTGGACTCTAGCCTCCAACTCAAGATTGAACGGCTGACGGAAGCAGCCGAAACATACCGACCAACGCCGATACCAATATGATGCATTTCATTTTCTCTCTTTCATTTATTTAATTTTTTGTAAAAAAAAATTTTTAAACTTTTTTTTAAAAATAATGTGTCGTTGCGAAGCGTTATAGAATAAGATTTATATTTCACCTTATCAGCCAACTCAATGGTTACAAATTACATGTGACAGATCGTTCGTGGATTTCCGTTTCGATCAAGTGAATATAGCACCTTCCATGGCGATGTTCGCACGAACAACTTAGACTAAACCTACTCTACATTTATCTTTCTTCGTTCCTTCCACTGAATGACGTTAGGGGAACAGGCTCACACCACCCTCATCATCGCTGCTTTAATTTTCGCCGACTACCCCCCTTGAGACGGTACGTTCCCCAACCCCTCTTGTCCCGTCCTCTGCAGCAACAACATTATGCAATGCTCGCCCTCGGATTTGAATTATTAATTTCCAATTCTTTGATATACCATGGTTATGTCTCAGATTAAGTGACAGAAGGAGTTTGTAAACAACTCAGCCCTGTGTTCCAATTCTATACGGTCTGCGGCAATTAGATATCAACTTACGCATCACTGCATCCTGTCAGGTTAGGAGTCGTCAGTCTCCTATTTCACACACCACTACGAATCTGTGTGGCTGTAAAAGTGCATATACCCAAGGTTTGTCATGAATCCTACTAGGTGGAATAGCTTTGTGCTCCACGACGAAAAAAGGAAACGATAAAAAAGATGCTTATTCCAGTCGACCCTCTGTAACACAGAGCGAAGAAACTACGAACGAAATCATTCTCCAGCCACTGTCTCCGTGTTCCAAAAAAACTCGTCAGTGGAATCTTATATCGAACGGCGCAACTGGCAAACCGGTACCCGTGCAGACGGATTATAGTACGAAGGAATGCAGTGCTGTCAATGAAAAGGGATCTGCATCCTCCCTCCCACCCCGCAAAAAGAAAAAGAAACAGAAAATGAATGAAACGGTTGGTATATACTCAAGAAGCTCCTACACAAAATGAAAGTTGACATTGCACGAAAGAAAAGATGGAAATATATTTCAACTTTCGATACGTTTCCTTGCCTTGAAGGACTCGATAACGAAAGAAAGAAAGAACCAGTAATGAGGAAACATAGCAGACAACACGGAACTGCAACGCATGGCAGTCAGAATTGCATTAGAGTATATATTTTCTTCTCGCTCTCCTAAACCTATTTCCGTTAAAAAATAAAAAGTTAAAGAATAAACTAGTTGGATTCCAATATTGGCTCTTGGAGGGGCATAGAAAGCCTACAGCTAAATGAATACAGCTGTGTAAGACGAAAAATAAAATGTAATGACATTAAATCAAAACAAAGACGTAAAATACCTATGTAATAGCAGGAAAATGTCAGTGTATCATCAATAGGAAGTGCTAAATTACACATGTAACAGGCCCGTTAAGTAGACGAAAGGCCTAGTAACAAAAACAAAGTACATTACAAGATCGATAATACTCACAAAGCATAGTAAATAAGAACAAGAAATGTATTTCCCATGCCCCTAAATAATACGCATATGTAAAGTAAATAAACAAATACACTAACAGGAAGAGAATAACATGTATCCTCTGGTTGCAGCAATGGACATCCCCTTACGAACGTTAATAATTAATACATTCAGTAATTAAGGCTGATCTATGCATGCATACGCCTGAAGAAGACTGGTTCACACTGGAAACAGCACGTAACATCCTAACCTTCCTCTCTCTGAAACTACAGTGTTGCTATCAAATTTTGGGACTGTTTTTATTAATATTTTATTAAAAGTAACCAAAGTTTCGTCAATTTATCATAA
Organism: Lepisma saccharinum; assembly: GCA_022664845.1. NCBI lineage: Eukaryota > Metazoa > Arthropoda > Insecta > Zygentoma > Lepismatidae > Lepisma > Lepisma saccharinum. The sequence continues at coordinate 91,394 of JAGDQP010001441.1, read as the reverse complement.
GCTGGTACTCAAATCCATTCCATTAAAAACCACACCTTAACTACTTCTCTATATGTAGGGAATATTTCAAAAACTTCGAAGTGAGTTATATCTGATCACCATAATCCAAGCGCAGGGGTCCTGGACTTCAGATTGGCAATTGGAAATCACGCAGGTTCGAGTCCCACTGTCGCCCATCCTGACTGAAGCTTCCCAGGGTTTCCAGCACCTCTGGTCCATAACTTCCTCAACTTCTACCAAATCCATCCTATGCTTAAAGGCTATAAATCAATACAAATTCAATGACTATGAAGTGTAATACATAAAGCAAGGTGCTTACCTGAAGTATGATAATTATATAATCATAAACAAATATTACAATAGAGGTAATTGTTCGGTTTAAATCATGCATGGAAAGAGGGGGGAAATAATAATAACATAAGGTGCTAAAGCTAAAATGTATACTGTGTGACCAAAAAAGTTGCTACCATGCTGATAATTGATTGTTGATCTATTGCTACCGCCGGTAAACTGCTTTCACTTCAGAAATCGTGAATATTGATGTAGTTTAACGTATTGCTTCCAGTTTCTAAGAAAATGTCGAGCATTGTAGAAAATTGATGTACTGCTACCGTTCGCTCTATAAAATCCTTAGGAGTGCAAAGGAACAATATATACAAAATATTTTGACCACACCACGTATAAAATTCCGAGGATTGTGCTAGTATCCTACTAATATACAACGGAAAAATATTAACAAGAGACCTGTTTTATATCTGAGTTACACTGATCGGTTGGTTAAAACCACAGAATGTTTTTTGTAGAAGTGTGTACTTTAATTTCGAAACAACATTAATCCATGTAAGAGCCGGTGTTCTGTTGTGTTATAAGGCCAAAAAGATTCTTCTTGTTCATTTAATCACAGAATCTGTACCATGAAAAGCATTACATGTGGAGGAGCTTGAATTTGATGTTTTAGTTATCGTTATCTGGCACGTATAGAAACATAAAGTGATAATGAGTAGATTGGAGGGGGGGCTCCATAGTCTTGTGGTTAGAGCGTTGGACTCATGTTCGCGTGGTTCAATTCCCAGCTAGATTCCCACTTTTCGGCGTCCATCCAGGGTCCTGAAGCAAAATGGGAAGTCACGTGAATAAAGACGTGACGACCACACTCGGTCTAGAAAGCTCCTGATACACTTGTTCATCGTCAGGTGGCGCGCAGTGCTGACCGCATAGCCGTCACTTAGGTGGACGCTGTTCCACCAACCACTGACAGATGGCGTTGGGGCAGGCTTAGGACCTATCTGTCTGTTACGCCAGTGTTTTTGTTTTTTAGAGTACACTGGAGAGGAGGACCACGGTGGATCAACGGTAGAACGTTCACCTCTGGCGCTTGGGCTCTTCGGTTAAAACCCGGCTCGTGCCATGTGGGCTTTGTTGTGGACAAACGTTGTGTGCGTAGGTTTTCTCGGGGTTCTCCCGTTTTCTCCCCTTTCTTCATTCCCCCAGTTCCAGCATCCATCTGACCTGAGCCAAAGTTGTCTAAAGGTCTTAAAAGTTAAATTCAAATTCAAGTAGATCGGAGAGAGGAAAAAACGAAGGATGGAAAACAGAAAGCCAAAGATGATTAAATTCCGTATGCATCCTGTTTAGTAAGGAACAAAAAATGCAAAAGTGCTCGGCTGGTTGTATACCCATTAGGAAAACCGGAACTAACTTTTAACATATTTTGATACAATAACCTTAAAACTTTTCCAAGTATGAACGTCGCCATGTTCCCATTCCCCATTCCAAAAACCTAAAGGTAATAAAGTATACTGTGCTCCAATTAGATTTATCTTAACTAGAAACTAATTTGTTATAAATTTGCGAAATAAGGAAAAGTTAGTTTAATTAAAACAAACTTAAAAGGCTATCACGCTTAACTTTATTTTAAAAACATACAGCAAGCGAAACAGTTTCAATGTTCTAACAACAGCTTTCTCAGACCACACATTAATAGACACTAACCGTTCATAAAAAGCAGCAGAGGGTCAAGAAATCCTTGCTACGTCATCCGCCAATGACGTCCCAGAATTCGTTTACATTCCAAAACTAAACAAATTATAGCCAGTCACAGTCCTTCGCTCACAGGTCACACCCCCTAGTCAACTATACTGGTATCACAAACTTGTAACAGGAAATAACATAACATTTTAATGGAGGCACAAAAAAATATTTTAGATAAATAAATAATTAAATAATAAACATAAAATAAATAAATAAGCCACAAATAAATAAAAAATGTATTAATAAAGAACGAACAAGGTGGGATGGGGAGGCTTTAGAACAGTCCCGTTTCCTGGAATTCTTTCTCCGCTCTTCTCTTTCCAGTATGTCTTCCCATTCCTCATTTATACTCAATCCACCATTCAGTTTATCGCTTTATATCCCGTTTCCCTAATTCTCCTCGCTTCTTTCCACTTCCTTATCAACGTCCTTTCCTCTTATTCTAGTATCTCCGCCCCTTCCCAATCTATATCATGCGCCTCTTCTTTTCATTTTGTAAATAGTATTTCTGTCTCTTTTAAATCTGACGTCATCCTTGTGTTGTTTAAGCCTTTCGTGTAATTTCTTTTTCGTCTCTCCTAGATACACTGCCTCACAGTTCATACATGGAACGCTATATACCACTCCTCTTTGTTCTCCCTTCAGAGCATTTTTCTTCTTGTTTCTCACTAGTCCAAGATCCTCTTCTCTCCTTCCTATATGTTTTTACTCCTACCTTTCCTAACAGCCGCTAGATTTTCTCGGAAATTCTTCCTCCATTTTCTATCCCCAACCACTCTTTCTTTTCACTTTCTTTTCCTTCTACCTCCTTCTTTTGGTGCCAATTTCTCCTCCTGATCATTCTTCTGTCATCCTCACTATGTCCATTCTCCTTTGATTTTCCCCCAAACCCAGGGACATATTTAGGCGGGTCCGCCAAAACTCAAGTGTTTTACGGAACAATAGTGTATCTTCGGGCGTAATTATACATATTAAATATACATTTCATGTCCAGACACACCTTGTACACCCTTCTGAAGCCCTTGGAACGCTCCCAAAACCAAATTCTGGATGCCTTACTGCCAAAACCTTTCCACATTTCTCTCTTTTCCTTTGATCTTTTTCCGTGTTAACCTCCCCTATTCATTCCTCCATCTTTCTTATGAAAATTTCTTTCGTTATTTCATCGTCACTCCTCGTGTGGCAAAAAAAGAAAAAACTCCTGCTGCACATTCCTTCTGAAACCATGAAGTTACAAATCCCCAACTTTCGTTTTCTCAATCCTGATGTCCAAGAAATTTAATACTTTATTTTCCTCCATCTCACTTTCTCAAAACACCCCTTTGCCGTTATCATTGAGCTCCTTAATGAATATATTTAATGTTCTCCAATCTGCAACCCAGACAGTCATCAACGTACCGGTAAAACAGCAGAAGTCGGAGTTTTTTGGAGTTCTTTTTCCAAAACAGGAGTGACGTTGATGAAATAACTAAAGAAAATTTCATAAGAAACATGGAGGAAAGAATAGAAGAGATTAACACAGAAGAAGATCAAAAGAAGAGAGAGAGAGAGATGTGGAAAGGTTCTGGGAACAATTAAATGAGAATGGATATAGTGAGGATGACAGAAGAATGATCAGGAGGCAAAAAGGCACCAAAAGAAGGAGGTAGAAGGAAAAGAAAGTGCAAAGAAAAAGTGGTTTCGAATAGCAAGTGGAGGAAGTATTTCAGTGAAAATCTAGCGGCTGTTAGGAAAGGTAGGAGTAAAAACATATAGAGAGGAGAGAAGAGGATCTTGGACTTAGTGAGAAACAAGAAGAAAAATGTTCTGAAGGGAGAAGAACGAAGACGAGCGGTATATAGTGGTCCGTGTATGAACTGTGAGGCAGTGTATCTAGGAGAGACGAAAAACATTTACAGGAAAGGCTTAAACAACACAAGGATGACGTCAGATTTAAAAGAGACAGAAATACTATTTACAAACATGTAAAGGAAGAGGCGCATGATATAGATTGGGAAGGGGTGGAGATACTAGAAGAAGAGGAAAGGATGTTGGTAATGAAGTGGAAAGAAGCAAGGAGAATTAGGGGAACGGGATATAAAGCGATGAACTGAATGGTGGATTGAGTATAAATGAGGAATGGGAAGACAGAAAATAGGGACTATTCTAAAGCCTCCCCACCCCACCCTGTTTGTTCTTTATTAATATTTATTTTTATTATATTTTTAAACATTCCTTTCTATTACCTATATATTTATTTATTCGTGGTTTATGTGTTTAAATTTATTTATTTATTTTATATTTATTATTTATTTATTTTGTTTATTATTTAATTATTTATTTATTACGCATTTATTTATCTAAAATATTTTTTGTGCCTCGATTAAAATGTTATGTTATTTCCTGTTACAAGTTTGTGATACCAGTATAGTTGACTAGGGGGTGTGGGCTGTGAGCGAAGGACTGTGATTGGCTATAATTTGTTTAGTTTTGGAAAGTAAACGAATTCTGGGACGTGATTGGTGGATGACGTAGAAAGGATTTCTTGACTTTCTGCTGCTTTTTATAAACGGTTATTGTTTATTAATGTGTTGTCTGAGGAAGATGTTCTTAGAACATTGAAACTGTTTCGCTTGCTGTGTGTTTTTAAAATAAAGTTAAATGTGATAACTTTGTCAGCTTGTTTTAATGAAATTAAGTATGGCTACAGTGCCTCAATATAATTATATCCACAAAAGTTAGTTGCACCACCTCCGATGTCAAGTGAATAATGTCGCGCACTTCTAACCGGCGCGACGTGGCGCTGCAGAGACATCCAAGTTCGAGCTCTGCTACTAGCAGTACTGACTGTTTTTCAGGATATTTTTTAATTTCACTAGGTGAATGCTTGGATGGTACTTCAAATAAAACCATGAACGCTACCTTCCGTATCTTTTTACCCCAAAAGAGTGATTGTCAATGGATATCCTCCTTCAGATATATAACAGACTTCAACTGTCTCTTTCATCCGTAAATTAGAGGAAATAAATAAATAGTTATGGCACAGTAATGAGCTCTGGTAGATGAGTAGCTTCGCTTGATACTTCGTAATCAAGGGGTTCTGGGTTCCGTTGTCGAATAGGGCATATTGAACCCAGCAGTAACAGCCCATGACTTGTAAAAATGTGAAGCACCGATAAAAGTGAAATTTCCAAACAAAGAACTTTATTTAATACTGAAGATTGAATTATTATTAAATTAACTTACATGAATAGGTGTCTAAGCCATATTGACATTACGACTTAAACCCATCTTATTCTGAAGGACCACGTTTGTGTGCCAACACAAATTAAAGCAAAATGGGCGAGGTAGTGGCCTCTACAGTACGTACCATTCAGGTATTCATCTCATAAGACTAAGAAAATCCCTGGAAAACTTCAGTCAGGAGTAACAAAATTTTATCCTGGGATGGCGCTGCAGTTGTCTTGCCTTAATAATGTTTTGCGAGTTAGACACTATGCTTCGACGTAATTTTTTTGTTATCTTATTGATTCCCCCACCCATATTAGGAATTCTAAAAAAAATTCTTTAAACGCGAGAACCTATAATTTTCACATACTTCAGACTGGGTATTGTGATCTAATATCAGATCTGCTTTTATAAATGACAAATTTGAGTGTTACTAAAACGTATACTCAGAATGAAATAAGTTACATGTTAAGATAATAAAGATAAAGAATACTGCACACTTTTGAAACAAACCCAAAAAGCACATATCTAGGGAAAAAACGAAGTTGCCGTGACTCTTCTTAGTTTCTACAGCTTTGAATTACTTTTTGACCAAGTTAGTACTGAGCATCTGTACAACCATAGTCCTGTTACGAATTTGTATAATCTAACAATCGGTCGAGACTTCAGGGAACTCACTCGAAGTACGATAATTTCTGTGTAATTGTAAATAATAATTGTCAAGAGTAACATGTAGTTTGTAATAATTGTATTATTTCTGTCTATATATTTTACGTAACTTGCGTGGGATGTTAACTTCGTTGGTTCCAGCAACTTAGTAGGAGACGCATGCGCAACATATATTTAGGATTTTGAGAAATACCTTCACAGTGGCCTCACTTCGTTAACTAATATCAAGTTCTTACATGGTAGCCTAAGCCGTTGTCATGCTTCCTCATTGTATTGCATTTGAGTTTTGTCCTGTAAATATACACAACACTCTGATATTTTAACCAGTATTTAGTTATGACAACCTTGCATAACTATATTTACCGAACTTCACGCTAATACATAACAAATTTGAAATTCTTAATTCGGAGACTGTCGGAATTAGGACAGCTGCATTCTGTCGAAAATTGGAACCCAACCTTTACGGTTTATTCACCAGCGACATAGAAATTTCACATTTTGGTGCTTCTAACATGATAGTGGAGTGTATCAAACGTGCTTCCCAATGGCACATAAAATATATTATTGTATTCTCCCCAAAATGAAGCTCACGAAAAATCAGGCTTCGGAGTGGAAAAAGATTTTTTTCTTCCTATCAACAGAATCAGCAAAGATACCAAGTTAACACTCGCTCAAAATTCTTCTTTCGAAACGCTGTTTAAATCTGTCATCATTTGCCTGTCACAATCGCAATTCGCAATTCGAGATGAGGGTATCGGAATTAGGAACACTCCGAATTATGTACAAATTACATAGTAGTAATTTGTTTCATAATCAACAAAATTCCAAGTTCTGTGGTATGAAAGAGAACTAGTAATTTACTCAAGAAAAGTATGGTAATAAATTGTCCCTTATACACGAGACAGGCATATTACATCAATATCTCAGAGTTTCTATCACGTAACCTCAATGCGTAGCTACATTTTAAGATACTTAATTTACACTACATGTAATAATCCTGAAATACAGTATTATTTGCCAAGAGGCATTGATTTCACATTCGGAAGGTTTTGAGTTTAAGCTTAGCGGGCGACAGCCTAACTTAGGTTTACCACGACCTCCACTCAGTTATATTAGGCTATTACCAGAAGTACCTTCTAACTAGGTCCTGGCCGGCTACGCTACCACTCTCCCTCTCTAACCAACCTGTCCTGGCCAGAACCAAACATGCCTTAAATCTATAAATAAAATTCTATTTACTGAAAATCATAACGTGCCACTTATTTGCGAAAGCAATTTTATAAATATCAGCATTAATTACGTAGTTTTATGAGTTAAAGAAATCAAATCAAAGATTAATTAGCAGCTACGAATGCTGATGTCGAATCACATCAGTAAAATTAAACTGTTCTTTGCGTCACAATCAAATTTCTTCAAATTACTATTTTCAAATTCATTCCGTCCAACTCTACTTCTTTCCATGGGCATTTTGCTTGTTTGTTTTTCAATTCCATTCACTTGTATGACTTTCTATCTTCCTAACTCACACTTTGGTTTTTCTAGTTTTATTATTCGTGCGTAATGCTGAATGCAAACACTGTTAAAAAGATTTATTGAAAAAAAAATCACGAATTTGAGAAAATTTTCGGCTCAATCTGCCTCCGACTAAATTTTGCTAAATTTTGAACACGTGATGGTGCTCAAAAAATGAGAAAATATTTCTCGGATATGAGAAAAAAAAGGTCTCAAATCTGAGGTAAAACTACTCAACAATGAGTGTAAATTTCGGCTCAAAACAGAAAAGTTGGGACTATTTTTCAGAAATGAGAACAATTTATTCAAAAGTGACGAAGCATATGTTCAAAATGTTGAGAACGTAATGACTCAAAAGATAGCTCCGGAGCTACGAAAATAGTTAGTCAAAATTGAGAACATTTGTTTCAAAGTTTTGAGAGAGTAATCACTCAAAATCGTTATGAGAGCTAAAAAAATGAGAAAATATTTATTCGAAATTGAGAAAAACACATTCATATTGTGAGAAGGAATTTATATTCAAAATGACTTTGAGAGCGAATGAAAATGAGAAAATATGTATTCAAAATAATTGTCCCAAGTATATAACCTGTAGTGGGACTACACCTCTAACAAACAGTAGAGAACTTTATCCGTGATCGCATCAATGTTTCTCAGCTCCTTCCTGCAACCACAAAAAAGCCCTCCCTACGTCTAACTAAAGACAGACTAAAGACAAATGTAGACGGCAAAGATAAAAATATTTACTGAACAGAGGATAAGTACAAATATCCCCCTGTACATGATGCACCCTGCATACATAATTTACATTCCTGGTGTACATATCATTTTACAATACTGCGTTGTGTTTGTACAATCGCTTTAATCTGCGTAACGAATCATTATTAAACATATTTAAATCATGTGCCAATAATACAACACAAAAAACAACAATTTAGCATAATACAAAGCAGTTACTCACTTCAACTTTGCACTATTAAAAGTAGAGACATCTATTGACACAAATGCAACAGGCATGTTATGAAACTCATTCACCTTTATTAGGAGTTTATTACTACCACAACAGGTAAATACACTTTATAATCTTACGAAAAATAAATCTTAGGAAGCAGAAGATTTAAACTTAATTCCCGATAGCATGTTTTTGCCGGGATCACGCCCGCGTATGAATATCACATGCAGTCGCAGCGATATAGATTGGATTGTCCGACAGAGAATTTAGTTCTTGTTGTATGTTTGAGATCATTGCACTTGTTTACGATATTCTTTTACAACGCTCGCCAGATAATAAACTATGTCTACAGATTTCATTTAATTATCTCGCAGGATTACCTTTGCAGAGTTTGAATAATTCCATCAGCTCAAATTTGAAAATTATGCCTTAGCTCATATTTGAAAATTACCATTCTCAAATTTTAATTTTTGAGAATATTGTTTCTCACTTTCAAGTAAAATTTACTCGACTTTTTTTGAGTAGGAAAATTTATTCATTTCTGAGAAAGTCATTTTTAACAGTGAAAGTAGCAATATTTATTTTTGTGTACTATTACTATTAGTAGCCTGCACTTCTCTTATCTAATTGTAGGCCTACATATAAGGGAACCTTGCGAATTGCCTACATATTGCACGTTTGCGTATAACAATTAATTTTACAGGGGAAGGAAAAGAACTGACATCTTACTTGAGAAGCTATGTACAAGATCCGTCAAATGCTTATGCTTTCTATCGGTAATCGATGTTGAAACTAAAATTGAAAAATTTGAAGTTGTGACACTTTTCTTGCGAGCGTGCGATATATACGGTACTTTTGTTTACACAAGTTTTATATTTAAATGCATAAGCAAAGGTTTCAAACCCTTTATATGAACTTTTCAACAGCTCAAGTTTTCAGCCCATATTGTAAAGCTTTGTCATTAATGTCAGTACTATATTCGTTGGAGAAAGACGGAAAAGTTGGTCTTAAATCAAGGTATTATTCATGTATTCAGTTTATGTGGAGATAAAATTATAGAAGCTTAATCATGAAAGAGAGTCTCCTGTTTAGGAACTCTCATTTCGAGGTAATACTAACGAACAGCCCGATTCGGTATAATGTTTTTATTTTTCCATAAATTAAAAAACCCTTCTTAATTCTATAATTTTATCTGAGATGTACATTTCTTATATAGGCCTAGTCTAGTCACACAATACCTCGTGAAAAGATAATGTAAGGAATGTAGTGAATTTCAACCAAAAGTATGGAATTGGAAGTTTAATCAATCATACCCTCCTGAAAAGTTAGGTTCGGCAACTTTTTTTTTTTTTATGTTCAATTATTGCGTGCCAAGTGTTATATGTAGTAACGACTAGTCAAAGTCAACATTGATTGTCTTGATTATGATGATTCAGCTTCAGAGAGTTAAATGTTATGAATTAATGAACGTATCCGAGAATATCAAACAAATAAAAGTTATAAAATCCGTGGATTGTTGGTCTTACGTGCTGTTTTATACTCAGAATGTTTGGATAAACCAATTAATTTGAATAATTTTTAAAACCATTAGGCTTAGAATATATCTATTAATCGGATATTTCGCTGAATAAAGTGAGAAATTTTGTTGATTTCATCAGCACGATTGTGAAATATTAAGAAGAAAATCCGTAAGTACCTTGAGCATGAACGCGTGTATGATGCATTATCCAGGAGGACGAAACTCTTGTATCGCGGATAGCATCTCTCATCCGCCGTTTCTATGAAACAACAACGCCTGGCGCAAAAACGTGTATAACTAGGAATCACTTCCCTGTTTCACCACATACACTCAGCACTTGCTACTTCCCCGCAACTGACGGCACTTGATGGAACTCAATCACCCACTGCTGGCCAACCCTCAGGCGCACAAGCAGTGACAAGTGACAAAAAAAAAAAGAACACTACACACAGCCATGAGCCAACCACGAGTTCTCTCACCTGAGTCTGCCAATCAAATCTCGACGTTATTCTGCAGTGGGAGGAGTCACCTGTGATATTTTACAATATTTTGAATTAGCAGAGGATGAGCAAACGATTCTGAGAGATTATATTTAACCTGGAAGCGGGAGAGAAAAGGAGGACAAGAGAATAGCAGAAACATCACATTTCGCTAACGTCATCATTTGTGTTCTCTTACTGGTCTGAGTGGAAACCAACAAGTGGGTTTTCTTGTTTATGTTAACAACATTAGTGCAAATTGCGAATTGCCGCACGACAAGGAAAAGCATACTATACAACACTGTTGTTTATGCATCCTTGGCCAAATGCCAGAAAGAACAGAACTGAGCCTGTCTCTCTACCTTCTACTAACTTACTGATTATTCACCCTTACAATTTTAGTTTGATACAGTTGTCCAGTCCTTTTTCTCAGACTACTTTTATCCTACGAGCGTTGCAGATTGTTCTCTTACACAACACACACTGTCTCCTGCATCATTTCGTATCACAGTAGACATATGCTGTAGATGGTTTCTCATGTAGATTATAACTTACTAATCTGACTTTATATGGTTCAGTAGGTAACTTCACAATCCTGAAAGATTCTTCAGACATTTTATTAGAAAAAAATCAGAATCTATTTGCCTGCGTCCTCCCGATTACATTATTATTATTAAATAATAATCATAATAACAATAAGGTAATATTTATTATGTGCTACGAACAGCATGGTGCCAATATAGCACTAAGTCATACAAGATACATGTGCAAAATAAAGTGACAGATGGATATGCAGATATTTGATAGGAATACAATTATTTTACATAATAGTTGTTGGTTAAACGTTTTAATAGGATACAATCTTTGTCAGAAACAGTCACTAATTTATAATGCCTCGTTCTATACAAAGGTACAACAAAATTCAAATGTTAGATATAAGAAGAGCACTGAGTTTCATTTTGTAAGACTTTTCTCCAAAAACTTCTGTCAATAATTTTCCTTCTGTGTTCTAAAGACTAAACATAAAAACAAGCTAAGTAATGTAGACAAAACCAAAGCACCCCCGTATAAATTCAAATTACCTTATAACGTATCCAAAAGAAAGAGTTAAAGTTGTAGGGACAAATGGAGCCTAAGCGAATGCTGGGGCCTGCCAATTTCAGATTCAAGACATTTTCCCACCGGTTTCCATGGCTATTCCAACGGTGTATGGCTTATCTCTGTCGAACATATGACTACTTTAATCTCGTAGGGGCACAAATGGAGAATACTAAGCGATTGAAAAGGACCTGCCAGATTTAGAGTCATATTAATAATTTTCCTCACCATTGCAGACCATGACGAATCCAACTTGTATACCCTGAGAGAAAAATTGCTGAATTTTAGTCTAGATATTCCGGAGAGGTGAAATTTAGCAAGATTCTGCATCACACACAAGAATTTCTATACCAGGCTACGTACAGGTTTGTTGCTCATCCATGATCAAACTGTACAGGTGCTAATAGACAGAAAATCATGTCTACCCCTCGTTAGCACTTGCAGGATACAGAAAATCCTTTTAATGCAATTTCAAATAGTTTTGTACGGATACTACACTGTCCCACTCCTGTGTGCGATCCTTACGATCTATACGATCCCAGAGACTACAAACTACGTGAACGGATTTTCCTTCTGCATAGTACAAAGTAACGGTAGACTGGTTGGTGATGGTGCGTAGTAGCTGAGAAGCAATTACCGTGTATTCCAAACAAAATAACTGTTTGGGATACTGGCCATCGAGTAAATAAAGTGAAAATAGTCACTTTGTGCACGATAGTGAAGAAGTGAACTGTTTGTGAACTCAGCAGAATGTGCCTCTCTGATATTTAGTTTTCTAATTAAGACATTTGAAGGTAAGTTTTTTTGTTTGTTTTGTATGCATTTGGATTCTGCAAAACAACTTTTTCTATTTATTTTTACAACGATCTGTGGCATGTGCTATGTAATTCAATATGGTGTGTAATTGGTTAAAGAAAATTTGGGGTGGGTACCGCAGATGGGCGCATAGAAAGTACAGGTTATGTTTACGCATGTCCATGTTTACACTGTAAAAATAGGAGATACAACGTTCATCCAAAAACTGGAGGAAGCTGAGCTGCCTCCACTTTTTGGATTAACCTGCATTCAGCCAGTTTTCGGTTGAACGTTTTACTTTCTGTAAAATTTCAAAATGCGTGTACATATATATCTGTATACATATATATGACTGTTCCAACGTATTTCATTCAAGCAGAGCATTTTTAAAGTAGAAAAGAATAAAAGGTAATATTCCTTTAAAATGAAAAAAAAAATCGAAGTGGTCGGGTTTCGATCCAGGGTCCACTAGTACACTGATCAGACGCTCTTGCCACTTAGCTACAAAGGGAGTTGGTGTTCCTGGCTTTCCGAGTGATATCTATAACCAGGGTTTTACTGCGAAGGAGACACGTTTTTCATTTAACTACGAGAAATGTCTCGTGAAAAAAGAAGAGATACGTTTGCTACAGTGTAAAGATTTATACCTAACTTAATTTCTCTTTCCGCCAATTCAATCCTTGCCGTTCTCGGTCCACCAGTGAACTGTTTTCTGTTCACAGTGTAACGGCAATATAAACACTCAAAATGGCGGGGCGTTCAGTGGCAAGCAAGTAACGTTACTCCTGTTACTGGATTATAGAATATCCAACTAAGGTTTCAACTTCATCCACAAAAGTACGTAACCTCGAAATTACAAGTTTAGCTTACACTTCGATTAGAAAATGACCGAATTTTAACCGTAAAATAAGTTGAACGTTTATGGACAAATCACTTTGGACAGTTTCAACCCATTTTCAGTTAACGTTGCTATTACAAAGGAAATGTTTAACTTTAAAATGGAGTTAATTTTACCAATCTTTCCACTAAAAGGCTTACACTATATCCACGTTTAAGAGTAAATAAAACAAAACGCTAATTTTCGACTTTTATTTCTCCATAAAGCGGAGTAACTTTCATCCATTTCGTGTTTCCACTTTTTACAGTGTACGTACGTTTCCAAAAATTCTAGAATACCGTTCAAAATGTCCAAGGTGTAGTGCAGAAAGTCTAGACCACCGTCAAGAAAACCAGGAGCACGGACAAAAAGTTCTAGACCTGCGCTTAAAAATCAAAGGTTCAGTCTAGAAAATCTAGACCCCCATCAAGGAAACAAGGAGCATGACCAAGAAAATCTAGACAACAGCTAAAGACATCAAAGTTTAAGCCTAGAAAATCTAGATTACTGTCAAGAAAACCAAGAGTATATTATAGTCAAGAAATTCTAGACCACCGACCATGGAAATCAAAGGTATGACCTAGAAAATCTAGACCACCGTTATGAGAATCTAGAACCCCACCTTGTCAGTTCTGTACCAAACATACGTACAGGTACGTCTGCGCTATCCTTGCTACCTTGGTTCTGTCCCTTCCAACACAGTACAGAAAATCTTGAGCCCTCACACAGAATGTAGTCCTCCTGCCGTGGCATGTGTAGCGCCAGAAAAGCCGACTGTAACCGGAGTCTACGATTTTTCCTTCTAAATGCAGTCAATTTTTCTCTGTGTGTAGATAATCTCTGTCGGACTTGTAGTTATTAAGATCTAGGAGCGGCACAAATGGAGACTAAGCGACTAGAAAGGATCTGTCAGTTTTAGGGTCAAATTTATGTTTATTCCACGATTTCAGGTCATTACGAATCCAATGATGTATAGCTCATCTCTGTCTCAATTGTAGTTACTGAGATCTAGGAAAGGCATAAATGTAATTTGTCGAGTTCCGCTTAGTTTCGGAGCTACAGCCCAGATAGCACGTTATGTATAATAGATATCTGAAGCAGGTATAGAGAGCTAGATAACGCCTAAGGTCTAAGTTCGACAACTATTATACGTCTAACAGATAATCAAGATCGATATCTGCAACTTGTCTATCGGTGAATATCTACTATACATCTATTAGACGTTTGTACAATGCCTACGCTATGCGTTTGTCTTTTGTTCTCTCAGGTCTTAACGGAATGCGCTTGTTCTTTGTTTGTCTGACTCAGCTCCAACAGTGTGGAAGCAGGCGCCCTAGGAAGAAGATGTCTAGTGAAATATTATAATAAAAGTGTCAGAATATTGGCTAGAAAAGCAATAACAAATACAGGAATGATCTTGCAAAGACAGTATTCAATCAGGTGAGCATTTATAACATTATTTTCCTATGTTTTATGAGTATATGTGTTAAGTTTTCGCAACCTTGAGAAAATCAGTAGTTACTAATCCTAAAACAAAAAAGTGGAAAACAGAATCTATGTAATTAAGGAGTTGTACTCTGGATATGGTATATTTCAGTAGCAAAACACACTTATACACCGTGTATAACGTGCGTGATGTTGCATGCATTAATATATCTGTCACATGGAGTAGATACTTCGAAATCAGTCTGGAAGGGTGTAGAGAACTGGCCCATCCTATGATATTAGGTTATGTTGCACGAGAAAAAAAATGCTACTAAGTACACTCTGAGCAGCCTGCCATACTACTATCTTGATGGTATCTTCAAACTAGGCCTAGCCGGCTTCGTTCCCTCATTTTTTTTACCTCTATCCTGTCCGTGACAAGTATGACTAAAGGCCATAAATAAAATTTAAATTTAAAAAGGAGGGCGAGGAGAAGGAAAACATTTTCCTAATAGCAACTCATTTACGTTGCCAGATATTGATTTAATTCAGTGTGGTATGTCTACGAACTGCTTGCTGTACACATACGTTCAGATAGAAGCCAAGCTTTGTGTATTTTTTTTTTCAAATCAAGGTCATTGAAACTAACGCATATGTTAAATGAGAACGTGCGAGACAGTGGATCTTCAGGGATCGCTTTCCGCCGAATAAATCAATGCAGTTTATGTGGCAGGATTTGAAACTTTCGTGCGTGCGCGGGGGAAAGGAGTTGAATTTGATTTTTTTATGATATTTAGGTATCTCGTGCTCAGGTTTAGACAGGGTGGGGGAGAGGATGTTGGAATATAGAGCCATGTTCCTAGTTCTCACAAATTATGTTGTGTTCTTTCTGAAGTTATTCTAAGCATTGTGACAGATTTCTAATATATTTTAATCAAATGATTTCTGTTCTTGTGTGCACTTCGTGGGGGAGAGGATGTTGGAATATGGAGCCATGTTCCTAGTTCTCACAAATTATGTTGTGTTCTTTCTGAAGTTATTCTAAGCATTGTAACAGATTTCTAATATATTTACTGTTTTTGAAGCATATAGATAGCGAAAATAACACGCATAGACTCGCACTGTGTCATATATTTGTGTCCCGAATAAGTCGAGTCGTGTAATTTGAACGACATTTAAACAGGAAAATCAACCTTGAAGGTGAAACTTTATATTAACTAAATGAGTTATCAGATGCATTTCCGTAGGTACTTTTACGTGTATAACACAAATTTCACCATGAAAATATTCGCAAATTGAATGTTTTTTATACAAATTCCAGTTTATGATAAAAAATTAACAAAATTCCATAGAAAGTAATGCCGTGAAGGAACAACAATACAACTGTGGGAAAGGGGAAGGTGGGCAGGGGATTATAGATACATAAAAATAATGGTTTCTAATATCTTTTGGGGGTCCTAGAGCACTTGCAATCGCTAAACCACTGATCGACTACACGGTTATTTAATGTGGACATTTTAAATAATACAATTTGAATTTTTACTTTCGTACGTACATTTTTACATCTCCTCTCCTCTTTGGTGTGTAATTCCGGAACAAAATTGCAACACTCTCGCTTCTCTTGCGCTCTCTTCGTTTACGTACATTTTCAATGCCCCTTCCCATACAAACATTATCGCAACTATATTACAAACTAAAATTATAATTAATAATTAGAACAGAAAACGTTTTTCAAAATACTTACCAAAATAAATGCTCGTCTGTAATGTCACATCTTATATTTGTTTCAAACATCTTATTTAACATACACGCTTACTATTAATTTTTTGAAAGCTAAAGATTTTAAATAACTGTGGTAAGCACTAGAAAACGCAACTGATTTGATTATTTTTATAAATATTCGAAAATGAACTTTAAAATAAAACAGTTAAACAATAATGCTAATTATAGTGAATTAACAAGTTCTAAAAATGAAAATAAACATAATGAATTGTTTTTCAATCTAAACAGATTTCACTTTCTTTGATTTCTCATTAAAAAGTGATACAATCAATTTGTTCCCCATCATTTCACGTTTTCGTCTTTTATTTAAAGATTAATGTAAACAAATATTAAGTCCGTTATTATTATTTAGGTTTTTTAATTTCAACAAACGAATTCTAATTTTACTTATAATTACAACATATTTATTACAAACGTTAGCTATAGTTCTAAAATTCCTTTTTTTTAAAGAACTAACTTTAAGAACGTAACGGACCCCCCAGGCCTTGCCGAGGTCGTCAAATTGCGAAACCGCTGGGCATCGGAACGTTTTGCTACGTATCTCCAAGAGGTGCACTCGCTTTTTTTGCTATGCTCGCTCCAGCGCTTCGCTTCTTTCTTAAAAACCGTGTAGTCGATCAGTGGTTCAGCGATTGCAAGCGCTCTAGGACCCCAAAATGTATTAGAAACCATTACTTTTTATCTATTTAAATTCCCTGCCCCTTCCCCTTTCCCACAGTTGTATTGTTGTCCTTCACGGCATTACTTTCTAAGGAATTCCGTTCATTTTCGGTCATAAACTGGAGTTTGTATAAAAAACATTCAATTTGCGAATATTTTCATGGTGAAATTTGTATTCTACACGTAAAAGTACCTACGGAAATGCATCTGATAACTCATTTAGTTAATATAAAGTTTCACCTTTAAGGTTGATTTTCCTGTTTAAATGTCGTTCAAATTACACGACTCGACTTATTCGGGACACAAATATATGACTGAGTGCGAGTCTATGCGTGTTATTTTCGCTATCTATATACTTCAAAAAAGGTCCAACTCCAAAAACATGTCCGAAGTCAAAGTATAATTACTTACAAATGTGAATTTGAATTGATTTAAGCCGAACAAGCATCTATGGCCTTAGGCATGGGACAACAATGGGAAACTTAGTGGCCAGGGTTTTGAGTTAAGGTACCATCCCAGTATTCGCCTGGTGGGACTGAGGAAAACTCTAGAAAACCTCAGCCAGGATGGCTCGGTAAAATTACTTACGAATTTGTGGAGCAATACTTTTCTGTTGAACAAATGTATCAAAGTAAACCTGCTGAATTTGAAGCATTTCTGTACTCAATACAAGCCCACACGCCTGTTACATCTAGCTTACTCTAAAGTAACTTTTGCGTTGTATCCAAAACCATATCCCACATCTAGTAATATTCCTTCCGACTTTATCTACAAGTGAAGAACAATTACCAAGTGTACTGCAAGAACTGTTGTTTTATTCAGACTCAATTCTCCATAGCATAACACATAAAACAGAACTTAGTTTTCAGTAATACATATCAACAGACATTTTATAAAATCGACTAGTAGTTTAGAACACAAAGACTTGGTTACACAAATCAGTACAGACTCCGAACTGACCATAATCCACCTTTACCTGAATCAATAGATCATACCACGACAAACCTAACATCAGAAAAGCCAGGACATCAGACTTCCTTGTGCCCTTTATCCAAATTATCCTTAAGGGGAATGTAAAGCCAAGATCTTCAACAAGAGATGTCAGCACTATCTCCACATGTGTCTAATGTATTTTTATCGTTGCACGAAATTTTAATGTTGCTCCTACAAATTCAATCCTAGAGAGTTCAGACTTTCAGGGAAGAAAGTTCATAAGTAATTCAAGAGTTCTATCCGTGTCGATTTTTCATTTTCTATCTTGTTCATTGTTGAAATCGTTTCATTGTTATGCCCATAACAATGAAACTCTTACATGCAAGACCAAGACTCTTGCGCTCATCACTACATCTCTGCAAATTTTCACCTTAGCTGAACATGTCAAATCGTCGCTCCCAACACAAAGTGATGTAACTAAAAATTGCATTTTTATAGATTCACGACCAAAATTTGTATCCTCGAATAATCTCTAGATGCTTGTGGCCTAGGTTCATTACAGACACATGTAAGCTACAACATAAGCTCTAACTTAAAAAAAAAAAAAAGCGAGCACCGTTTGACATAAATAGAGTTACGAAATAATGCATTTTTTGAGTTAAGTCACTCCGTGTTGGAAGCAACGAATTAAAAGTTAACCGTACATTCGAAATCGCATAATTTTATTTCATATTTAATGTGCTGTAGTTCATTAAGCCTAGTGTTAGAGACAGGGAAGCGAAGTTCTAGATCAAGGAGGGAATTCCACATCTCCAAAATAAATCCCTGGTTATATAGTTTACAAATGTGAAACAGCGAATCAAAAACTGAGTATTAGTCGAGAGTTCTTGTTTACAATACTAAAAATCGTAATTCTCAATACAAATTAAAAATTATTTCAATATAGAAAGCCAGCCCATGATCTACTTGCTACCTCAATTTTTTCCAGAGTTGCACCAGGCAAAAGTAGGATTGACAGCTGGACAAAGGCTCTGACAGCTATCTTTCCCATCCCACACCCTGGCACAGTAGTCTCCGAGGAACGTCATTCCTATGACGAGCGGACCACTTCAGAACTATCTACGGGGGACAGATTAAACGTACTGCTTTGGAATCCATGTTACTGTTGGTTAATTCCGTAGGACATTATCTCCATCTGATAGGAGTCCAAGGCAAACCAACCATCGGTTCACCTTCCCGCTCGGTTTGATACTTAGACAAAGGTCCTGGCCGCTACTTTCTTCATCCTTGGCCCGAAAGAGTGCTCGTCTAGGGACGTTATGCTTCAGATTGGGGAGGAATTACGTCATAGTTACCTGTTTTGCCTACTAATGTTAAGTTCAGTAAAGATAATTTAGAATTGCTAAAAATTGGCTTAGAGCATAGACTTAGAAGTTACTTAACGTATTAGAATTCCCACATTACATGAGAGAGTTAACACTAATTTAAATTCAATTTCAATTTACAAGTGACACAACAAATTAAAATTGACGACCAAGGTAGTCGTGTGGTCTGAGCGTCTCCAAAGTTGCGGGTTGGAATCCCGCCTAGGGCAAGGATGTTTGTGAATTTTAACAAGCATTGTATTCATTTAATTGTGAGGGGCGAAGTTGAAAGGTACTAAAAATGATTCATACAAAACAAAGTTTACCAATGTTTTAA
>JAGDQP010001441.1:34022-71654 GCA_022664845.1 Lepisma saccharinum | reverse complement strand
CACTTCGTCGACAGGTACGTTTCGTCGACAAGCCACTTTGTCGACAGCTCACTTCGTCGACAGGTACGTTTCGTCGACAAGCCACTTTGTCGACAGCTCTTTTCATTGATAAGTACAGTTCATTGACAGTTTATTTAATTTACCGTCTTATTTCGCCGATGATAATTTTATGGGCACTATTTTTAGTCAAGGCTAGAGTCTAGTTTCACCCAGAGAGGATTTAAGCGGTGTGTTTCAACTTATGCGTAAAATAATACACAATATAATACTTTATTGTTTGGCTTTGCTGCAACATATATTACAAACTGCTATAATAGCTTCTTCCTCCTCTATTGCATTATTTTTCTCGTGTCTCTGAACTATCCGGTTGGGGAAAAAGGTGATAGAAAATTGAAATACAGAAAATTCATTTTTTGCGCCACCTGTTGAGCATTATACTTTGAATTCAGAAATACAGAACATATGATAATTACAAGAAAATATTAGAGAATTTTCTTGGTCTTGGGCGTCCGCAGGCAATAGCACAAGAGGACCATGTGCCCGGACATGGATTTTTTAAAAACTGATACTAAACATTCGTATATTTTTTGTAATAGAAATGAGATATGGGTTATTTTATTCTATGTACATTTATTAGGCCTATATTAGTGAAGTTTTTACTCCACGTATTTTTTCTCATGATCTCGTAGTAGTACGGGCTTCTGACTTGCAGTGCAGAATAGTCATTTTTGTAATAGTACCGTGCTATTCTAACATCAGTATTGTCATTATTTAATAAATCCCAGATCATTAATATCAAGGTTTCCGCCAGGATTCTTAGTTTGAGGGAGGGGGGTGAAAAGTCAAAATTGGGAGGGTGTAAATGGAGTTTTGCACAGTGTCTATTGATTTTTCACCGCAAAAATATTAAAGTTGGGGGTGTTGTCGATAATTTAGAGGTGACACCCTCACAGGAAGGCGTCTCTCGGAATTACTGGTCAATATTTTTTTGCGCTTCATGATATCTAAACCTAATGACTCAAATAATAAAAATAAACCTACGTCAATTTAAAATATTTTGAAAAGTAGTTATTTCATCTGATTAGCATATTGTGGTTAACGTTCTGCTTCAAACTGTCATACCTTTGTACCTGAAATTTCTTATTTTAAACACGTTAAATTTGTTCATTTAAACATTTTGTTTAAGTGTTGGACAATATTCTTTTAAGTTCGTTACGTCTGAGGAGGCACGTACCCACAAGTTGATTTGGGGGGAGGGGGTCAAAGGTATTTCTGAATGTGAAATTTACGTAAAATGCATGTAATTTTGCCAAAAATTATACAAATTTCAGAAAAAAATCTTATTGTTTGGGGGGTACGGACTACGGACCCCCTCCCCTCTGCGTACGTCCCTGTGTCTGAGGGATGAGCTCCCTGCCTAATGACCTTTCCACGAAGAGCGACGATACTATTAGTTCAGATACTATTTCGGCGTTTGTGTGGTATAACAGAGGAAATGTTTAAAAAAAACTGCCCTTCTCCCTTCTGTTTTCAATAGAATGTCCAAATAGATATCTTTGTCTCTTCTTGTAGTGAGTGAGGATTTCCTTCAGAGTTTTGAGGAACATGTACTTGTAAGTCCCGACCAGGTAACCGTGCGGTCTAAGGCGGTAGGCCAACGAATCGAAGGTCACGGGTTCGAGTCCCGGCAGGGACATGGGTGAGGATTTTAACGTCGTTCCGGTAATGCTTTTTGGAAGAAAAAATGTTCCAATTAACAATTTTGTTTTATGCCTATTCCTCACTTCACAGTTATTGGTATGACATATGGTAAAAATTGAAACGTCCCGGGAGTGAAAAATTTAAGAGTGCACACCCCTTAACCAGGGACAAAATCTTTGTATATATACCATAACAGGTAGTAGATTGAAACTTATAAGCAACTACTAGTCTCAGAATCCCCTCTTCGTTTATAACAATCGAACACTGTGAACAAGTATATTTTCAGGAATATGCACTTATGCAGTCTTATTCTCCCTACTCGTTGTGGTGAGTGAGGAGTGTATAAGGCAGTAGCGTCCCGTGACATAAAAATAAGTAAGGCACCGAAACAAGTCATATTTCCAAAGGCATAATATAACTGTATTGAATTTAATGTTCTATATTATTTAGCTATTTCATTTACATTAGTAAGCCGTGCTGGCAACCACAGGGAATAGTGATTTGTGGGCTGATTCTGCCAACTTCAATTGATCTTTCCTTGTCTTTTTCCCAGTCCTGTTTACCATGCATGCTTTTCGTCGGTCTGAAGTGATTTGAGCGAACGTAAGTCCGATTTGGGGTAGTGTCTGGCTCGACCTGCCTTCGCTCTCTCGGTCATTCGTCTCAGCTTCTGTTGATTGGATCTATATTTTATTTAATTTTATTTATTGAAGTCAGATTATATTTTACCTTATTCCGCCCTCGTTTGTTGCAAAAATTATAACTCAGGTAAATACTGGGTCGGAGGATATTACGGTGACGTCTACCAGTCGGGGTATACCTGAATGTAGCAGCATACCCAAACAATGATCCTATCAGTGCTTTTCAGCAACTTCAAGAACCAAAGCCAAGCTCTCCACTACGTCTAACTAGATGAATATAAACGCATGGTGACAATGAAAAAATATTTGTTTAAATAGAGGATTAAAAATATACCTTCCTCTATATGCTGTTCCCGTCATATATGTATATATTCGCGTTTTGCTAGTCACCGGTGTGACTAGCCCCCGCCCAAGGGTTACGCCCTTGCTTCAGGAAAGTGCTTGCAAGGAATTTGGGATGTCATGGTAGGAATTGGGTGGTCTAAGAGAGGTTAAACTATTGTTAATAATCCTTTATTTCATTTTATCTGGAAATGGACGTTATAAGCTTTGCTTACAACCATTGAATTAGGACGAACTCGTGATGATGTAATGAAGAGATGAAGATGAAATGCAATCCACATCACAACACGTTGCCGACATTAGGACGAATAATTGATTCTTCTTGATCTAGGGGCGACTCTAGATCTTTCTTGATGGAGGACAGATGAGCCCAAACATTTAACATTTATGGTCACTCTGCAAAGATGAGAATGAGAAGTGAAGGTGATATGAATGATAATGGATTATAGCTTCAGGTGGGAGTCGACGGTGCTACAGAAAAGAAAAAATAAGGCCCGGAAAATGTTGCATGGACTTCGAGATTGAAGATGTCTTTGGCTGCAAGTCGGATTTTGTGGATAATGGCTGCTCGGTTGAATGGATAGAGGTTTGAGAAGGTAATGGCCATGAACTGTATAAGCTGCTCAACAGTGGGAAGTGGTAATTCTTGATGCTGTTGTTCGACTGCTGGATCAGGTTCGGGTAGGCGTAAAGGAACAACAGGCAAATTGTTTTCTGGTGTAGGCTCAGGCTTTTGCTTACATTTGTACGAGTATGTAGGATGTTGTTGCTGACATTGATGGCATTTCGGTGGATTTTGAAGATTTGTGCAGTTTCGAGTTTGGTGGTTTTCTGAACAGTATCCACAGATTGGTGGCTCTTTACATTCACCAGCGATGTGATCGCCATAGGTTTGACAATGCTCGCATCTAAGTGGTGTAGGCGGTTGTGTGCGCGAAAGTTCTACCCTATGACGTCTCTTGTAGATATATGCGCCGTGCCTTAACAAATGATCGATGGTTGGCTGGTGAGATGTGAGAACTCGTACGAGATAACTGGGTGTGCCTTGTGATGTGATGATACGTAAGCATTTACGAATAGTATGACCTTCGAGACGCATTTCTGATTCTATTTCATCTGAAGTGGTGTCTGGTGGTACTCCTTTGATCACTACTGATAGCATTGGTTTGCGTTTCGGTGGTGGCGGTTGTTTGATTCGTGGTTCATTTAGCGGTACTAGATGAGCGTTTTTGCCGAAGATCTCAAAACTATGCCTATTACGAAGTGTTTTTGCAAAGTCTTTGTCTGGTGATTTTATGATACAGCCATTCCTGGTAGGAGTAATTTCACTGATGGTATCTCTATGAACATATTTCAGAAGTTGTTGTAGAAGTAATTTTGGCGTTTGATACTTGTTGTCGAAGTTTGTGAGCAGAAAAATGTAAGTTGGATGATCCAGTGCGGTAGGAAGTTGATCGTGAGAAGTATTTGTAATTTCCATGTCATCAGAATTAGATCCGGAAGCACTTAATGTATGAGTCCTTTTACTGGGAGGTGAAGCAGATGATTGTGAATGACGTTGTGGTGGTGATCTAGAGCGACGACTAGATGAAGATAGTTGATCTGAACTGCGTGAATGTTTCTTAGTTGCACCGAGTGAAGTCATTTCTGGAGTTGCGCTGGAAGTGTTTTTTTGAACGATAGATGTTGACCAGTTTGATTTTGCTGTGACTGCTTGGTTAGTTTCGGTGGCATGTTGAGTAACACAGTGATGTAGAGTGCGTGATGATAAAAAGATGATCAGTCTCAGTACAACGACTGCAAAATTGGTGTCAAACTAACTCGCACCCTCCGACACTGAGAAGTGCCGTCGGTCCTATCGTGGTCGTATATGTACTTTTCTCCCTCGTGCGTCTGCTACACGAGATCCTCGGTTGTACACTAACAAGCCACAGCTAGGCTAGGCTAGGTTTGAGTTGTTTCCGTCATTTTTTTTAGTGTACCCGTTCAAAAGGGTACACCCTTTCTTCGGTATCCCGTCATAGGCTATATGCATTACTTATCTGATTATGCATCTGATGTACATATTAGTTTGGAAGATAATAAGTAATAACTTATTTATAAAATTAGTTTCCTTTCTGAAACAAATAACCTTTTAGCAAAATACAATCATATGTATTTCATAATATAAAGAAAACAACAATTTCTTCCTATACAAAAAAGATGCTCACTTCAGTTTTTTGCTAGAAAAAGTAATGACATCTAGCGTCCTCCTCGTGAAACTCCAATAAATATAAAAATAATATAAACATTAATCAATGGCTTTTAAAACCTTTTCCAGCCATTGAACTCTATTTAAAACATTTGTTAAACAAACAATAATAAATAAACTACTTTTTTTTCTTCATTTAACTTTCTTAAATAAACCTTGAATTGAATTATTAACTCTTTTACTTCCTGAAGGATAGGGTCATACCCTATCAACGTGGGGAAATTTTCGACTTAAATGAATACGAAAAAATAAAATGTTTAAAAAACTTGGTAAACTTTATTTTTATATGGGCCAGTCTAGTAACTTGGGACTTCGGGCCGTCACGATTCGCCTTTAGCTGTTAAGTGTTGAAAGCCACACCCATGCCCCTGCCGGGACTCGAACCCGGGACCTTCGAGCCGATGGCCTACCAGCACAAGCCGCTCTGCCACCCGGCCGGCTATGAAATGCGCAATAGAATAAATATAGAATAGGGTCTATACATATCACTTCTTTTTAACGATGTAGATCAGCCCCGCCATCTTGGTACGCACTTTCCATTGATTTACATGGGAATTATTTTAATCATTTTATGCCTGTCAGAAATAGAATATTCAAGTTCCGCTTTCACGAATCTGTCTTGGTGGTTATTTTGACTCTTGTATGGTTTTGGTTCGTGAAATTTCTTCAAATATATAAGTATAATGTATTATTAATAGTTTGCTATATAAATCACAATATGTCAAGGGAAAATTACACTGTTCGTGTGTAAAATATTGCATTTCTACAAAATAGCACGAGTCCAAGATAACATGACGAAAAACTAGGCGAAAACAGAAGTTAAAAATTATGCTCTTGAGAGATATAAAACGAGTGAAACAATTCCCATGTAAACCAATGGAAAGTGCGTACCAAGATGGCGGGGATGGTCTACACCGTTAAACTACGACAGCCTCACGTATTTGTGGAATATTGTAAGTAAGACTGTGAAATGTGAAAAAGAGATAAAGGCGAGAATAGCGATGGCGAAACAGGCGTTCACTCTCTCCGAATTGATGAACAGAGTTGAGGAAGAGATTAATTAAATGTTTTGTATATAGTATTGTGTTGTATGGAGAAGAAACGTTCAGTCTACGAAACGAAGAAAGAAAATTCGATGCCTTTCAAATGTGGACATGGAGAACAATAGAATGGAGAAGCCAGCTGAATACAGAAGATGGGAAATGAAGTGTTGAAGAGAGTATTCAAGAGGCGAACAATCCTGGAGACAATAAAGAAGAGCAAGAGGACATTGAATGCACAGAGAATGTGTACTGAGGAATGCAATTGAATGTATGGTTGAGGGAAAGAGAGGTAGAGGAAGAAGACGAATCTAACTCCTTGAGAATATTAAGGAAGATAAATCGTATGTTGAGATAAAAAGGATATAGCAAGATCGGGATGAATAGAGAAGGCTTAGCTTACCTTCAAGGAACTGCTGCTTTCGGCGGAATACTAATGATGAAAATTTCTAAGTTTTCAGCACTTTGCCGAAAGTCAGGTTTGCGTACAAAAATGGTATTGGTTAATATGGTTTTAGAATTTACTGTAAATTTCGAACCCATTTTAATTTGTGAGCAAATTAGGAAGTTATTTATGTTTGGAAATTTTGTATTCATCGGACTGATTTTCATGTTTTTGAAATGTATTACATACCAGGCAAAATCTTAGAATTCGACTGATTCCAGACCCAATCAATATTTACGAAATAGTAATAAATAATGAAGTCACTTAAATTTCAGAACTTCAATTAATTTTCTTGTTTTGAAAATAATGTCGTTTGTGAAAATTGTCTTAGAATTTGACGCAGTTAGTGGAATCGTTTAGACCTAGCCACTATCTCGAAGAACCTACAGACATGAATGATGGAAAGTAGGAAAGAAAGCGACAACCTAAAGAGATCGCTTAAGTGGTAGCACAGTCTAGTACTAACTAAATAAAGAAATTAGGAAATAATAAAAAATTTTGAGCCTAGGAAAGAAATAGACATTATTACTTAGAAATAAGTTGATGTTTTTTGTTAAGAAAATAATTTAAATTTCATCTGGAGTAGAAAATTTAAAGAATTTTTCTACTTGTTGGTCACTACTCTATGTCTCAAGGATGATATTTCGTCGGTGGATTCTTTTATTGAGATTTCAAAGATAGTAAACAAATACCTGTTGCAGTGGTGATAGATTCCTTTTTTAATTAATCTACTGTTGAGCAGTAATGACTAAATCAGTGTTCGATTTGTAGCGAGGGATGGATGGAATTTCCACCTCTCTGCAAAACTCTTCCCTGGCTCTGCTTTCTGAAATATCCTCCAAGCCTGGGATATGAACGGATAAAAACGGTATTCTACTTTCTGAGAAAAAATCTCTCGAAATTGTACAAATCGGACACTGGACTAAATGACGTTAGTTCTTTACTGTGCTTCAACATAGACGCACACATAGATAATTCCTGCTACATTTATTGTGTATAGAGAAGGATATCGCATTTGCTACATTTCGAATAATGTTAATGAAAACGAATACGGAAGTTTAAACCAAGAATGGGTAACCGTCATCAACATGTATAGAATTAAAGAAAAAAAAACGTTCTTATCAAACAAATAAATATGATCTAGCAACAATAAGTATTCACATATTTTTTTAAAAAATATTCTGTACTCTTGATAAAGGCTACAGACGTAGTCGAAACGTTGTGTTGTGCTTTAACAGAGTGTATTTAATACGCAGTTAAATAATAAATTGTATTTCTAACATCGAGCAGTGAAATTTTGATTTTGATTTAGTAAATTTGTTGCTCATAATACTCCATAACAAACTAAAACCATTATGTGACATAAAATATTTACTGCATATAATTGGTTTACAAGACCAGATTCTTTTATTACACTTCCAGCAGTTTTTTAATTTACACTTTTGAAAGAGAAACAAGGCTTGAGAATGTAAATTTTAATATGGTCAGGAGACTACAGCAAAATACTTTCTAAAGAATTGAGTCGAAATTTGTCAAAATAATAACAAAGACAAACGATGACTTGATTTCCTATTTAACAGTGACAATGTTCATCTATTGACCACGTATGGAGTCTGCACAATACTTGAAGAGTAACGGGAGAAAACAAGAAATGTCACAAAACAGGTTTATTGAGAAAATCAAGTTTGAGTGCCTTAATCGCTTGACAAAGGTAATATTGTCTCCTGTGGTCATTTAGAAGTGGTTTCCTTCGCTCTTTGACAGTTTTGTAGTTTCAATTTTCCCCAACAGAATGAGCTATACAGCACAAAATTGCTAGAACTTTACATTCCTCGTTTTCTCCCGATACCCTTCACTGTAAAATACGAAACTGAGAAAAACTGAGTAAAACGTATAAGAAATAGAAAAAAATACAAATTCAGTTAGTTTGGTGATTAAGTTGCTACATGAATATCAATTTAATTTCCCGTTATAAACCCGTAACGTAAGTTAGCTGTAGGCAAAATGAATAGTCTCAAATTTTAGCTGTTGATGAACTTACATATTGACAAAATTATTACTGGAGGAAACTTACCTGTCGACAAAATGAGTTGTCGACGAAACGTACCTGTCGACGAAACGTACCTATCGACAAAATAACCTGTCGGCGAAACGTACCTGTCGACAAAATGATCTGTCGACAAAGTGGTGACAAGATGATAAAAATTTCATCGGATTTTTATTTCCTGTCTTAATGTGAATTTGAGTCGTAAGTTGAAATATACTAAACGGCGTGTTATAGATACCTAAACCAGATTTATTATCAAATCAAGAATATTAATTCTCACAATACAACCATCTTAAACGGGATTCTTTTTTAATCTATCATCTATATCACATTGTGTGAGGTAAATAAAAATGGCATATCATTTAAAACTCGTATACTTGCTGAGTATGTTCTATTTGTTACCGTCAAGCAAAATGTCTATGAAAATACTTTATTGAACCTAAATCTAACTCTCTCTCTTTTTTATTGATAAATGTTAATTCGAGGTTGTGTTGTTTCTCTCTTAGCAAAGGGCCCTATTTATATTGTTTTAAACTCCTTTCTGAGAACTAGACAGCAACTATGACCTAAACCGTGACTCAGAGGAATCATTCTTCCAGTAAAGGGATGGGAAGAGAACGGCCAGTCTCACTTGAGATACCATCTTGATATTTGTTTTGTGAACCTGGGGAAAGTCAGGACAGCTGCATATTTCTTTGAAACTCCGCTATATAATTTTCCGACTTTCTGCATTTCCATTGTTACATTATTCACTTGAGTATGAAGATGATAAAGTGTATGAATACTTTAAACTTAAGTGTTTTTTACATTTCGTATTGAAATTCGTGGTCAATATGTACTGTACAGTTCTTTTTTTTTGGGGGGGGGGGGCACCTTCCACCCATGTCTCTATGCATTCTTTGCACAAAATGGGTTGTGCACTTCCAAGGGCGTGCAGCACGAGCAGTTGTTCGCTCTTCCCATTTTGGGACAGGCAGTCCCTGGAGATTCTCGGATTGCCGGTGTTCCGACAGTCCGAGAAGCTCCTTTGTTCCCTCAGTTTTGACTTCTGGTGGTGCGGGACGGACTTTGACCAGGCGTCCAGAATGTTTTCCTGGTCTTTGTTCTTAATTTTGGAACTTTTCTTGGGGGGGGGGATGCCCTACCATTATTTTTTATTTGCAAATTTTATACAAAAAAGACATTTAACATATAGAACAACACACACACACACACAAGGACAACATAGACGTCGACTCAAGATGGCTTTTTCTTCTTTTTCTGAAACAATAAGAAAAAAGGGGGAGGGAAATGAAGCTGGACTGCAACGTAAATATTACTGGTATTTTCTCACAAAGTTTTTGCTGGTCCGTTCTGTTTTTCCATTCCTGATTCCCTTCCTCCTATACTCACGCAGTTAGTCTTGTTCCTCAAATCACATTCACATCACATACACAACACTTAATGGCTAGTATATTTAAGAATACTTGAATGTTTATGTCCCGGATTCCAGGTCACTCACATTTAGTTTCTGTTTTTATTTTTCGGTTTCTTGTTTTTATCTTCTATTTTATTTAGCCTCCCGTCACCACTCACACCACGCACACTACAACTTGAGCGTCTCTTGCTGCCGGGTTCCTGCAGCAAGGCACCCAACAGGACACCGCTGGTGTCCAGCGGTCACACATTCGCTCACGGTTAATCATATTCACTGATCTTCATTTTATTTAGCTTGATTTTGTGCACTACTGTTGGTTTAGTTATTTTTTTTAATTTTTTCCTTTTTTTTAATGGAGTTTAGTTATTGGTTTATGTTTAGTTTGCCTAGGTTATGTTGTTCAGTTTCGGGTTGTTCCAGTTCCCGGACTGTCTCATCCCGCCTGCTGATAGCGAAGTTCGCGCTCGTCGAACCGGCCGCGCACACGTCTCGCTCGCGAGGTTCGTGTCACGTTTCCCTCCATGCGGTATCAGCTCCCCAACCTGTTTTCTATTGGTCAGCATCTGGTCTTCGCCGCGCCTGGCCTCGGTCGCCTCCGGATATAAATTTCCTTCTGTGATAATCTGCAACTTTTTGGGTTATCTCCTGGAGGACAATCGCCAGTTCTGGTGTTCTCAGAACTTCTGCGATTTCCATACCCTCCAGGAGAGTTCTTTGTTCGCCAACCAGGTTTTCTGTTTCTTCGCATTTTAGCATTACGTGTTCCGGGGTAACCAGCGACCCACAGGCGTGACACATGTTATCCTCGACTATATTCATATCTTTTAGTTTCTGCCTGAATGGGCCATGTCCCGTGAGGAAGTGTAGCAATCCTCTCGTAATCTCCACGTCGAACTCCATCCTGCCAGCCACGTCCGGTATTATACTATATAATCTTCTAGCTTTCGAGCATTCTTGCCATAGATGCTGCCATGCATTGGTTAGTATTTCCTGCACATCCTTCTTGTTGTCCACACGAGCATGTAGTATCCTAGTGACTCTTTCGTTATTTTTCATTTTGATCCAATACATAGCACCTAGCTTTTTGACTTGTAGGTGCAATGGCAGGGTTGCAGTAGCCACCTGAAGTGCCTCCACCGGCGTTGCTCTGTATGCTCCTGTGAGTCTTATCAGAAGTTGCCTTTGAGCGCGGTTTATTGTTTGACTTTGTCTAACATCGTCCATCCGGTGGCTCCAGACACTGGCGGCGTATCCGACTAAAGATCTTATGATTACGTCATGGTACAGCTAAACAATTTCGATCGGTATTCTTAGTTCTTTCGTCGCAATGCTTACTAGCTTGTGTGCTATTTTGATTGCTTTGCTTGATATCAGTTCGGTGTGTTTTCTGAAGTTTAACCTTTCGTCAAGTGTTAGTCCTAAATATTTAAAGGTTTGTATTCTTTTAATTGTTTTATTATTGATTTTGATTATGGGTCCTCTGTTTAGATTAAGTTTTCCTTTAAATAGTACAAATTTTGTTTTTTCTGCTGAGACTGTTAATTTATTATTACTGTACCATGACGCCATTTCTCTTGTGTCTGCGTTAGATTTCCTTTCTATCTCCAATCTGCTGTTTGCACTGACATTTTTGCAACCCACACTTACACTTTGACATACTTTTCCCAAAAATTCTCTGAAATTATGGACTGACTTCCCCCCCCCCAAAAAAAAACAAAAAAAAACACATTCAAGATGAATGTGTTAAGTTTAATTTCTATTTAAAAAATACTCTAGAATATATTAAAATAAGTGCATAGGAGGGAAAACACAGAGTCGCGCACTGATAACTTTTCGTCTCGCGCTGACATCTGTGAATTATTACATGATTTTACCTTTTAACTTTTAAGTATTGTTTTATTTTTGTACATTCTGATAGAAATAAACTAACGGACTCAATTACTGGTCCTAGATAAAATGCAACTATAAAATATAATGCATGGCCAAAATTTTATGTTCCAAAAGTTAAATATTTTAAATCCATATTAGAACGATTCTATGAAAAAGTTAAGTCCTGTAGTAAAAATTCAAACATACAGTGAACATTTCGTAGATTAGTTCAATCAGCTCTTGGAATGTACCCAGAGCCGCAAATACGGGAGAGCAAAGGGTGCACGTGCCTCCCAGGGATTCCACCAGGATTTTCAGTTTGAGGTGTAAAGCAAAAAATGGAGGGTGGAAGTGCAATTTTGCACAGTTTCTATCGTTTTCGACCGTAAAAATTTTTAAGTTGAGGGTGCGCTCGAGAATTTAGGGGTGAAATCCTCCACGTGGGAGTCTGGGAGAATCACGTCCCCAAACACCGGACTGGATGCGGCAAATGAAGATAAGGAAGGGGCATTGTACATTTTTGGCTCCTTCGAAGGGGTGCTAAAATCGGATATTGCTCCCCTTGCAAAAATACAAGCAGCAGCACTGGCTATACGATGTGTGTTTACTAAAAATACTTTAACAAGTTTTAGTACAAATTCATAGTGAGCTTCTGTTGTTGAATTATTTAGAAAGTTAAAAAGCTACGATTTTACTAATTCTGAGTTATAGAACTAAAAATGTTGGAATGCGAAATTAATAATATATGCGTATTAAGTTTTTTCTTTTATATATTGACATAAATGAATTACCTATTTCTGTCTAGTCTTATTTACGGCCTGACAAGTATTATAATTTAAACTCGATTGCATGATCATGTCAGTATGTCAGGCTCTTTTTATCTTCCTATATGCTGTTACGACCTACACTTTGATCTTGTTTTAATGAAAATAAAACTTCAAACTTTCCCCTATTAAGTAGTACATTAAAGAGTTTTGTTGGGCCCATGCTTTCAGAGAGTTTGGGAAATGTATATCAAAGTGTAAGTGCTGGTTGTGAAAATGTCAGTGCGTGACTGTCATTTTAATATTATAAAATAAATAGTATTTTAATATATACGTGTTATTTAATCAAGAACGTGATCCTCAGTACTTCTGCTAGCATGTCATATGTCCAATTTGCATTTTTGAACCTCTCGGAGATATACCGCAATTACAGTCGAAAAGTATACTTTGAATGTCAGTTTGTGAAGCGTGGTATTGCTAGTTAATGTTTTACACAAAATTTATTGTAATTGGGAAAGCGTTTGAAATAATTTTTCTTTTGACCCTAATGCACCACACGAAAGCACTTTACTTTTCACCAAATATTCTGCAGTATACAGTACTTTTCATAGTACATTGGAAGTAGCACACTCACCATAATCTGAGAGCATCACGCACTGACAATACTATATTAATGATTTACACAAAATCTATTGGAATTAGAAAAGTAGTTCTAAATACATTTTGTTCGTCATTTGACCCTAAAACACCATACAAAAGCAATTTACTTTTTATCAAGTATTTTGCAGTTTTTAGTAGGGTCTACTTTTTATATGTGGAGCGTCACGCACTGACATAATTCTATAGCCGACTTTTATAATGCTATTCAGGGCGTGAGGACGATTATTAACAAACAAAGCAACAGTTTATGTCAATATAGTCACAAAATTTATTAACGAAGTTTAATTTACCATTTTTTAAATTTTAAATTCCTACATTTTTACCTGAATGTAAAAAGGTAAATGTACCCACTGAACTGTTAAAATGAAGTAAAATTGTAGTTAGTCTCGTGAATTTTTAAATAACCCAAAAACATAAGCTAATTACGTCATTGTACTAATGACTTTTTTTATTTCTTTATGTAAACATGAATCGTATACGTTCTAAGAATCGATTGTGCTAATTAAAATAATTCCACGATACGTTTCAATTTTTACCATTGGGTATGACATATTCGTGGAATTGCTCACTTCTGAGTGAAGTCACGAGCGCACAACTACTTTGGTCTTACTTCGGTTATCTTCGGGCTCTCCGAAAAAAGACAATCAGTTTAGGACTTTCTCAACCCTTCAAATTAACAAGGATGTACATCATTAGTTGAGCACAGGGATTGGAGATAAGGCAGGTGACCGAGGTTCTTACGTAGCACGTGCGCTGTAAATGCAATGGTAACACCACCGTTGGCAAGCTCGTAGCGTGTTGCAGTGGTAAGACGTTGGATGCTAAATAAAAAAATCCGGTTTCGAATCTCGGCGGGGTCAATATTTTTTCTTCTTTCAAAATATATTTTTATATGTTCATTTTTATTATTTAATAATTGGTTTGGCATTACTCGGCCAGACTGTTTTACCAAACAGAGACTACTGAAAGCTAGGATGTATATAAATAAACCAGAACTGGATGCACACCGAGCGAACTGAGGCAGTTTTAGGCAGTAGCTGTACCACAGAAAATTTGGGAGACAAAGTAGCAATTTGGTAATCCCAAATTCTGCGGGACTGTTTTTACAGTGTACGCCTGTACAACTATACTCGGAATTGCAAGATTTAAGGACTCCACGTACTGATTTAAGGATCGCACGTCCTTAAAACCTAGGAAAATTTTTCTCAGTGTAGAGACAGTAGAATTTCCTGAATAAAGGTATTTACATTTCGTGAGTGAAAAGGTTAGAAAATCGTGAGTAGAAGTTAAACATTTGTGAGTAAATGGGTACATTTCTTGAGTACCTATAAATAAATAAATAATTGTTTCCAATGACATTTAAAGATTTGACATAAACCTTGCACTAATGCAGGCTGGTAAAAAAACCTAGATAAAATGCATTTCTTTTGAAGTAATAACCAACTGTCAATTATATATATTTATTTTTATTAAAGTTTTTCACATACTTCTTCTGCATCTGTAAAAACAAGTTTCAAAATTTTAATAAACATATGTTCATGTTCAAATATGAAGGAATTTATGTCTTAATCATTCAACTGAATTTTCATAGATATAGGATGAAAATTGTTCCAAATTTGTCGTAGTTAGATTTGTTCGATTGTTGGTCAGCACATATGAAAACTTAAAAAACCTCTCACAATCTGCATTTGAAATCAGTAGCAACATTGACAACTACAATGCTTAGATAACGGAAAACGCACAGTGCTTTTCTATTGTGTCCAATATTGTTTATGCCAAGTTTGGCGTCTAACTGGAAGGAAACAATTAGAACAAATTATTATTTCAAGTGTTGCACTTGTTTTCACAAAGCCTTTCACCGGGAATACCGCTAAACACACACACACACAATGAATGGCCTTGTGATAATATAGTTCGTATTTTCCCGCTAGATGGCAAACCATGTTTACAAATTTCTTGCCATCAATAGAGGATAAACTGTACATCATTCCAACATTCTCTGTGCTACGTGAATCCGATGACAGGTTTTTGAAGACGAATTATGTTTCGCCGATTGTTTAGGCATTCTATTCGTGAATGAATGAATAAAAATGGTACAATTTCTTGAGTAGTGTTCAGAATTCGTGGAGGGAAGTAAAATGTTCAAATTTCGCGAGAATTTCGTGAGTTGAAAAGAACATTTTCACAAAATTTTAACACTGATCTATCTGCTGCATGTGATTTCTTGAGTACTTAAAATTTTCCCTAAGTCGTTAGTCGCGAAATTCTATTGTCCCTAATAACTATGGAAGCGAGAAAACTTACTGATTATATCTTTAACCAATGGGCGGAAATAATAAACCTGCAGACATTTGTAATCTTATGTAACATTTTAGTAAGGTCTAAGCTCGAATATTTCTTCCATTATCTGGTACCCTACTACAAAAAACTACGATATTATTCTTATATGTATGAGTATTGGTTTCAATTACTTAAAGCTAGAACCTTGTACAAAAGAAGAGGCGATATAGTCAACATAGGCGGCGCCAGGATTTTGATAATGTGGGTGCAGGCTGGGAAGGGATAAGACATAGTAAAAAATATTAACATAGTACGCAACAAAAACTTTTATGTACATATTTAAAGAAACTTCATACATGGATACACGTGTATGTGAGTTATGGATTTATCAAAGAAATATCAGAATTTTTAGGTATACAAGGGTACTTTTTTTTGCAATGGCATCAATTACAAGAGCTTTTATAAGGACATTCTTCTGTTGAATGGAACCATGGCTTTAAATTACTCAATGACATCTTCAATATCTATGCTCACTGAAATTGACTTTTCAACAGAAAGCAACATTATGGAGTTGAGTCTCTGTTGAAGCATAGTCGATCTTAGTTTGGACTTGACATAATTCATCTTGCAGAAACTCCGTTCGCATGAGCAACTAGTAACCGGAATCACTGAAACATTCTCATCAATATGTAGAAATCCACATACATCCTTTCTCTTCTGGATTTCTACAACCACTTTAGCCAATCAAGAACTGTAGATGGAGGATTGTTCAAGCGCCTTGCTCGTAGAAGTCTGATTTCAGCTTCAATTTCTGACGCATTTAGACCAAAACGTGCTGCTACTACTTGATAATCAGTACTATTACACTGAGCAAGGCCAACAATTTTCCCAGCCCAGAATAAGGTTATCCAATAAAGGATAACTTTACTGGATCACTTTATCAAGTCCAATACTTGATTGCCTCCTTTGTCGTCTCCGCAAAAACACCTGTTTCTTGTGAGTCGTCCACAAATGAAGAGATTTTTCGCTTTCTAGGCGGCGGAACACTAATGTCAATTTCCGTGCATTTTTCTTCTGCATTACTGAAGATATCATCAAACGCAGATTCAGCACTTCGAAGATCCCGTAAGGCAACCGACAAGCTATTAACCTCATCCATGGTCTCACACAAATCAATGGTTGAGGACTGTAACATCTTGCTTCTTCGCACAATAAGCTGCAAGATTGAATGCATTATTTCCATACTCACTATGAAGTTAAAAGTCTTCATTTGAAGCAAAAGACCATTTCCTTTTCAATCACCTGTGCCTTACCTGCTGTAGCTTTTGAGAAGCATCCATCGCCATCGTCAGAAGTTTGTTCCTGGACTTCGCCTTTATCCTCTGTCAATTTCTTCTCCCTATTAAACGTTGATTTACCAGCAGTTTCGCTTGAAGTTGAAGATGTATTTTTTATCCACCCAAGCAAAGTTCCCTGTTGTTTTGATTTAAACATTTTAAGAGCAAATTAACATGCCAACATGCGTACATACTATAACAAGTCAACTAGCAATTACATCGCACTGTTCGCCGAAGACGCTCTTCCAACATATCCTAACATTGTTGCCAGAACGGTCTGCACTATTGATCCTTAAGATCTCAAAAATAATCCCTAAGTTTTGCTAAAAAAAAAAAAAACTAGATAAACACTTTACGATAGCAAGTAACTTATGAGAAACTTAAGAAGTCACTCAAATATATCCAAACATAGAAAACAATAAATATACAAAATAGAAAGGATTATTGTATAAAATCTGAAAATCGAAGTTAATGTGGGTGTAGCCACTGCGCCCACTGCACCCACTGTGGCGCCCCCTATGATAGCCAAACAGTTCATTGACGCTATGCTAAGTTATAAATTTAATTGTACGTATCTATTAGAAAAATTGAGAATTCATGTTGCTTTGCACCAAACCAGATCTCACAATTTACTTGCAGCCAAAGATGTTACAGGCAGTTTCCTGTATAGTCTAACAAAAGTATTCGTCATCTACATTTATAAACCATATTTTCGTCAATATTGTCTACTGCTATTAATGTGTACTTTTTATATACTTTATCTTAAGAACTTTAATTAATATATTTATAATAATGTACTAGAATCTTTTTAAATGATTAATGAAATATTGTAAAAATTATTTAATGTATGTAGAAGTTATCGTAGAAATCGAGCAGGTGATGTAGCAGTGTGCATTAAGAGGGAGAGGGACTTGGCTACTGCAGCCTACAAAAATAAGCGTTCAATTTAACATGGATTTCAAACATTTCTACGAATATCACGGTTTTATGTGATCCCTTAAACACAATACATGGCATAGTAAAAGTAAATAATTGAAGGTTTCACGACGTTTCCCCCCCGTAGAAATAAAATATATTTTAGTAGCCCATGTAACAACTTTCTTATGGGGTAACTGGCTACAATAACGCCATCATTCTTAGTTTTTTAAGTATTTCACATTTAATATTTGACGGAAAAAATAAATTTTACATTGTACTAGTAGGGTAATGTTTAGTTATTATAAATAGTGCAAAATAAGTTGGAAAAAAGTATTTAGTACAAATAAAATAAAATAAAATATCACTCAAAGTGATTTGGCGTTATTGCATACACTATGGATACAATAGCGCCAGGTTATCATTCTTCATAATATTATGAGAACAATGAACTTGGATAAGCTTGAGCAAGTAAAATTAGTTGGAACAAGAAGAGCAGTGCCCGGTAAGAGGCAAAATATCATCACGTGATTCATGAAACCACCCTTTGCAGGCCCCATATTGCAACCAATCAATGTATTTACCAGTATCGTCGTAATAGTATCCTTTACAAGCAACGCAATAGTCGTTGCTGTCTCCGTTATTACATTTTCGTGAACTCTTACCTTTGCCCTTCCCTGTACCTTTACTCCCTTTTCTTTTTCCACCCACTGGTAAAGTTGATCCTTTATACTTTACGTTGGGACGATCGTTAAACAGGCTCCAACTCACCAGCACTGCTTGTGCATTTTTTGATCTATTCCTTCCAGGAAGAGTTCTTTCAATTTTTGGAGTTGGGATGAGTTCAGTAAAGTAACTGGAGGATGAAGACTGAGAAGACTCATTTGCTACAGGATCACAGAAACATTCAGATGATGTTGACGGCTGGAGACTTACATCCTCAGTTGATGTTGACGGCTGCGTCTTACATCTTCAGTTGATGGCTGGTCATTTGTCTCCAATGTAGTTCTAGTAGGTGCTTGTGTATGAAGTACTGAAGAGATGGTACTTCGTGCAAAGGCTGTTTCTGGGAGTACTAGAGGATTCAAAGGATATATGCCAGTAGCTTGAAAAGCAGAAATTGCATTCTGAGGTGTAGCAGCTTTAACCTAAGCATCGTTAAAAATTTCTGGAAACGGAAGTTTTTCGATTGGCCTTCCAGGATACTGGCGTCTAAAGTTATCAACGGCTTCATTCCAATAAACTTTGAGTGCTTTTAAAAAAACTTTATCTAATGTTGTAGTTCATATGTGCAATGAGCAGGCAAGCATAGTAAGTGAATATCCAATGAATTCGCTACTTCAAAAACGTCCAGATCAATATGAATTTTATGACCATCCAAAATCAGTAGCGCTTCTCCAGGGTTCTTGTGTTTGTGAAAGTGACGAAACCACTGACAAAACTGTGTCTGTTGCATGTAACCTTTGTCAGTCATGGAAAATTCACTGCCGTGAGGTAGTCAATCCCCATATTCGTTTTTTCGAATCTTGCCTTTATATAAAATGAAAGGTGGAATCCAGTTTGAACCAATATCATTAACACATGCTAAACTGTAACGTTTCTCCCTTTTCTGCATTGGTTGCAGCATACACTCTTTTGGTTCCTTTAATTGCAATTATTTTTTGCGGGTTAACCTAGGAAAGTTGCAGACCAGTTTCGTTTACATTGTAAATGAGATGAGGGTTGTCTGTAAGGCCGAGGGAAGTAACAGTGTCTTGCAAGAGGTTGAAATATTTTCTGACGGTTTCCTTATTAAATCTAATTAAACGTCCATAGCTAAGTGGCTCAAGGGTTCAAATAGAAAGCTCGGGAGAACGTACCATAAAGCTTTCAAACCACCGCCTGCCAGCACTGTTTCCTCTGAACTGATGTTTTATGTTCTTCGCTGAACAATATTTGTACACGTAACTGCAAAGCATTTGCCGAGTCAGGCTGAATCCTACTTCTTGCATTCTTTTAATCCTTTCTACAAGATGCGACTCCTCCTCAGATGAAAGAACACGCGACCTTCCTAAACGTTTTTCATGCACTTCTTGGAGTAAGTGGTCTCGCAAAATTCTTCGTGGAATGTTGTATTCGCGCGAAGCAGCACTGATATTCTGTCCCTTCTTAACAGCATCTATTTCTTTTATTAATTGTTCTTTACTCCACAAACCATGCAATCCTCGTGACTTGTAACGTGGCACTTTACTGAAATAAAAGGTACTCTTAACTGTCTGAATCTTTGCTCACAAGACACATTTCTTTCAAATTCACATCGATAATGCTTATTTGTAGAGGAAAATAGCCTGGCGCTATTGCATCCATCGCGTTAGGCGTTATTGTAGCCACACAATACAATGAACATCCCATCGCACCATTGATCTCTGCTAACACAATGACTCATGTAAACTCAGTCGATACACTCCTATTTAATCATTGTGTCTTACAAAAAAAATCCCGTTCAAATCCCTATAAATTGAGAGTGATTAGCAATATATAATAGAAAAGACTAAAAAATATTACATACGTTTTCTGTTCTCGTTATTCTGCTGTTAATCGATAAAACAAAGACTGCGAACACACACTTTAAACCACACAACAACAACTAACGTTCTGTAACAACAGATGTTTGTCCTACGCAATGGCACGTTGCAAAGTGCTGCCATCTGCTTAGTTCCCCTGCTGTAAAACAAACGGCGTTATTGTATCCATGGCGTTATTGTAGCTCGCTACCCTGGAACTTTCCATTATAATCTTATTTCTAAACAGAAATCACTTAAGTACCTTCATAATGCCACAAAAGATGTTGAAAGGGCTATTGAGTCATTTTTGCGAAGGAACCACATGAAACTACGATATTCCTAGAAATGTGTGAAAACCCATGTTAAATTGAACGCTTATTTTGCAGGCCGCAGTAGCCAACTCCTTTTCCTTCTTAACTCTAAGTGGCCTAGTAAAATACGAGAAGATCTGAAAACTGGCTGTGAAATTGTTTGGGATGAAGTGCGTTTAATTCAAGCAGAAAATTAATTGTTTTTTTTTCTATCGCCCACATAAAAATAGTCCCAGGGAACTATTAATGGCCTGCAGAGATTCAACACTAGCTACACTTTTAGAGGGTGATGTGTTATTATCCGT
Organism: Lepisma saccharinum; assembly: GCA_022664845.1. NCBI lineage: Eukaryota > Metazoa > Arthropoda > Insecta > Zygentoma > Lepismatidae > Lepisma > Lepisma saccharinum. The sequence goes on along the minus strand of JAGDQP010001441.1, from coordinate 50,786 downwards.
AGATTTTAATACGCACATTGTGTGGTCGAATATAAAAACTAAGGTTCCTACAGATGATAATGAAGTTTGGTTCATGAAAATTTTTATACATGGTCTTGGACTTTTTCAACACAATATGCAGAATACAAGGAGCAATAGCATCTTCGATTATGCGTTATCTACATTTGATAAATGTACTATCACTCCATTTCTAAACTTACTTCCATTTGATCACGAGAGTTTGGAGGTGGAACTCTGTATTAATCATTTTAAAACAAAATTGAAGGCTCCTTTCACTCCAAGGCAGGATATTCCTTTTTGGAGAAAAAACTCTTTGGCATTATATTAACCGTGCTCTTTCTCTTTTCCCGTGGTATATACTTGAAAATGTATCTGTGAATGAAGCGTTTAATTTGTTTACTGATGTAATACATGTTACCTGTAAGGACTTTGTTCCTACAAAGAAATGCCGATCCTCTAAATATCCTCCCTGGTTTGATGCAGAAGCGTGGTATGTTTTGAAAAATATAAAAACTTGCATGGGCGCTTTGGAAACATCCTAATGTATATATAGCTCTTTCTCCCAGATCAGACGCTACTTCAAGCTAGGGCAAAGTATCAAAATTATATTAACAACATAACATCTGAAATATCAAGCAATCCTAAGAGATTTTGGTCTCTCATAAACTCTAGAAGATGTCAGTCACGTATTCTGGCAGAGTTAGTATATGATTCAGCTACAGATGCTGGTTAAAAAAGGGTTCATATATTGAATGAATACTCCTCTAACAATTTCTGTGTTTAATCTACTCCTTTGTCGCCGTCTCAGCTTCAACAGATCTGTTCACATTCACTGTATTAATTAAGTACATCACCTGATGAGGTAAAATATATGCTTGTTCTTTACCTCTGAATCGTTCTCCCGGCTCTGATAATATTAGTACTATTTTTGTACGTAATGCTGCTGAATCATTGGCTTACTCCTTTTTCTGAAGGTGTATTTTCTTATTCTTGAAACCAGACTAATATTGTACCCGTTCTGAAATCTGGAGATAAGACCCATGTATCTTCATATAGATCCATTTCTCTCTTATCTATTTTGTTTATGGTGTGTGAAAGAATCATCAAAGATAGACTATAATTTTGTCTCACCCTATCTAGATTCTACTCAACATGGTTTTCTTCCTGGTAGTTCCACTCTTCCCAATCTGTCCTTGTTACTGTCTAATGCTACCCAATCCCTGTCCAATAACACACAGCTTGATGCCATTTATATAGATCTAAGAAATGCTTTTGGTAGAATTTATTGTAATCTCCTTCTTTATAAATTAACTCACAGATTTAATATACATGGTAACTTCCTTTCACTATCGCAAGACTGGCCGTGAACAACGTTGTTTTATTTCTGGATCCTCTTCTAATTTTTTTTTTCAGTTCTCTCTATGGTGTACCTCAATGTAGTGTTTTAGGCCCTCTCCTTTTCCTTCTATATATGGGACGATCTCCCATCTTATCTCTCGTCATCTAAAACCATCTCCTTTTTGCTGACGACTGTAAATTATTTCGAGAAATCAGTTCATTACAGGATCTTGCTGGTCTCCAAAATTCCATTCCTGACCTCTTGGACTGATGTAATGCGTGGAACTTGAAGAATCCAAAAATCCATCCCTCAAAATCTTCTTTTCTTACTATTTCTCTAGAGAAGAATCAAATCCTATCTGCCTATTTCATCTGAAGACAATCCTGTCACTAAAGTTTCTTTCCAAAAGGATCTTGGAGTGGTTTGACGAAAAACTTTTGTTTTTTTATCACGTGACTGTGCGCTTACTTGGTCTTCTTTATAGATTTACAGATATTAAGGATCTTCATTCACTGAGTATGTTCTACAAAACCTCCACCTCCCCTAAAATTGAATATTGCTCCCCAAGTTGGAACATGGCTAGTATTTCTAATATATCTCATATTGATTCTGTTCTGAACTTTCCCCTTGCTATAGTCAAAAGAAGAATACCATTACTACGTAGCTTAAGCAAACCCGAGTTATTATTCGTTCTTGGCCTCCACGTTACCTCCTCTCGTAAGCTGGCAGATTTGATGTAGTTATAGAAGATACTTAACGGAAACCTTAGAACTGGAGAGTTAATTTCTATATTTTACCTTCATGGTCCCTTGCGAATAACTATAAATAATAATAACCTGCTTCATTGTACCACGCCTACGTTAAGTATACTGAAGCGTTCCTTAATCTATAGACTGATAATTGTGTACACTGTAAAAAAAAGCCCTGGTAAATCCAACTAAACTTGCATTGCTAAACTGTATTGTTAATTTTTATAGTTATCGTAACCATAATTGTGCTACGGTAACGATACTCTTGTGCTAAGTTGACTGACTATATCTCGTATATTAGTATAGCTGGGATTCCTAAACAAGTAGAGCCGGGTCTATAGTTAAATTTTATATTGCTGGGAAAATCATACGTATGGTTGATTGGACCATATTCCTTCATGATCAACAAGTTTGACAATATATTTATTGCTGTTCGAATAATACTGTATGGTTGTTGGATGCGCATGCGCTTGCGCACTGTAACCAAAGAAATATGTTTAATGTAACAATATTTTTTCCTGGGACTCTGTGTGGTTGGAAGCCATATTGTTTGTTCGAATCGAGAGAAATTAGAAAAATGTAGCTAATGATGACGAAGAATTTGCTATGGCCTCATATTATATTATGACATGAGTATTTTTGTTGTGATTACGAAGAATAAATGTAATGTACAATTTTAAGAAATTTGAAGTAGTTTCGAAGTGTTTAGTAATGTTTTGGTCATATAATTAAACGGTGCTCATGAGATGGCGCTGCGATAGTTACCATTTCTAATCGCTATATAACAAGAATAGTGATAATTATGGAATCTGAATTTGTAATCAACGATTACTGCTAATGATTTATTCGCATTATATTATCCTCGAATGTGATGGACGATATTTCAGTCGTAATGTATTTGCTAAAGTTTAGACCACCAAAGTGTATAATGTAACAGTCGTATATTAACAGTGAAACCAAACTTCGCCAACAAGAAATTTGTATTTTCTTGCAATGTTATGTTGAAATTGATTCCACTCTGCTCGGAGGCCATTTAGCAATACATATGGTCACAACAGCAATAAAATATCGTACCTTAAGCAACACAACATTATGGTTATACGTCAATTTCAAGCGATATTTTTATAGTTGTTGTATAACTATCCATAATTGTCAGACATGATTCTCCCATACTTAATTCAACTATACAGTGTTCTATTATTAACTATAATGTTAACAAAACATCTTGTTAATTCAACTAGAAAAACATTACCATAAAATATTGCTAAAAGTATTGTAATTATGACAATACACCTAACCATATGTATTGTCATAATGACAATACACGATTAACAATACTTGTATTTGCAACCCATAGTATTGCTGTCCCAAAATTAACTATGACAAATCGCGTTATAAGGTTACTGTAACCATACTATTTTTTAGCGTGTACAATAATCTTGATTCAAATATGGATATTTTTGGATCTGAAAACACTTTCCGTCGAACTCTAAATACCAATATCTCAGTTATTCCTCTTGTGTATTATAATCATCATTTTATTGATATTACTTGTATTTAGTTTATAGAAATGATATTTAATTTGAAATAAGGTTACTTAGATTGTTGTAATCTTATTTAGTTTCTGTGTAAAATGGCAACTACAGCTGTAGCTGAAACTTAATAAATAAATAAATAAATTTATTAATAAATGTTCATACTCCGACCGAGAAGGCTAATGATAACAACAAAGATACATTTTACGACAAGCTAGAAAGGTTGCCTGACCAATTACCGAAGTATAACACAAAAATTGTGTTTGGTAATTTTTACATTAAGGTTGGAAGGGAGGAAAAATTTAGACCTACTATAGGCAAATATAGCCTTTACGATATCAGCAACAACAATGGAGAAAGAATGATAACTTTCGCGATTTCTACAAACATACTTTGAACACAAATACACATGGATATCTCCGGATGGCAAAACTCACAACCAGATCAATCACGTATTAGTAGATAGAAGAAGACACACCAACATAATGGACGTTAGGTCCTGTAGTGGAGCGGAAGGGAACATAAACCAATTGTTAGTAATCACAAAAGTGAGCGAAAAGTTATGCAATTCATACAGAGAAAGCAAAGGAATTAAAACAACTGAAATTCGAAGTTAGACGATTAGATAATTTGAAAGTAAAAGTAAATTACCAACTCGAAATCGAAAATAGATTCGCGAGTAGTAAACATGACATTAATAATGAAATCGATGTAAGTAAGGTGTGGGAGACAATTCGTGATATACCAGGTGTATGCATAAGTTCTTGCCGGTTTTTGCGGTAAAGAAAACACGTAATTTTCAAGGGAAATTAATTTTGTTTTATTCGAAATATTGGCCATCAGCTTCTACACATTTCGCCCATCTTTCAGGTAATTGATGCATACCATGCCAGAAAAACTGCTTGTCTTTTGCGGCAAACCGTTCGTCGAGCCATTTTCCAACATCTTCGAAATTGCTGAACTGATGCTCTGCGAGCGCGTGCCTCATTGATGCGAAGAGATGATAGTCAGATGGCGCCAGGTTTGGAGAGTACGGTGGGTGCGGAAGGATGTCTCATCCAAGCGATTTCAAGGTGTCTTTCACTGGTTTTGCTGCGTGAGACGGCGCATTGTCGTGTAACACAATCACTTTGCCATGTCTTCGGGCCCATTCCGGTCGTCTTTCGATCAATGCGTGATTTAAATTAATCATTTGTTGGCGATAGCGTTGTGCATTAACGGTTTCGCCGGGCTTCAAGAGTTCATAATACACAATACCGCTCTGGTCCCACCAGACACAAAGCATGGTCTTCTTGCCGAAGCGATTTGGCCTTGGTGTTGAAGGACCGGCTTCGCCAGGTGAAGCCACGATTTTTTCCGCTTCGGGTTTTCAAAATAAATCCATTTTTCGTCACCCGTCACAATTCGACACAAACAGGATTTTCTTTCGTGGTGTTGAAGCAGCATTTCACAAGTGACTTTGCGATTTTCCATTTGACGTTCATTCAAATCGTGGGACCCATTTACCCAGTTTATTGATCTTCCCCATTGCTCGTAAACGTCTGCTGATTGTTTCTTGTGACACATTCAATGCTTTTGCCAATTGCTGTTGAGTTTGAGTTGGGTTATAATCTCATAACACCTGCAATTGCTCGTTTTGGCACTTTTGTGGTCTACCGGAGCGCGCACTGTCTTTCACATTGTAATCACCACTATTAAATTGTCGAAACCATGTCTCACATGTTCTAATCGATGGAGCGTGTTCACCATACGTTTCTACCAGCACACGATGACTTTCAATAGCCTTTTTCTTTTGATTAAATAAGAAAAGCAATGCGTGCCGCAAATGTTCTTTTTCAGGCACAAACTTCGACATGATCACTGAACGATAAAATAAAGACGCTAGTATTTGGTGGACTCAACTTGTGTGTGTTTGTAGTTTAATGTCAGACGAACAAAATGACGTATGTGTCAAATGAATACGCTGCCTACTTTTCGCTGGTGCCATCTCTTATTTAAACCGGAAACTACTTATGCATACACCTGGTAGGGAAGGATACAGCAAAGGAACGTGTAGGTGAAAAGAAATAGCAGAAAAACAAGCCCTGATTTGCTGGAAATGCATTAAGCTTCATAAGGAACGAAAACAGCAGGGCAACGATGGCTAAGTAATAAACGAGAAGCAAATATCAAACACTATAGTAACGCGAAACGCAATGCCACACCCGGGTTCAGAAACAAAAAGCGAGAATATCTGACGCAGAAGATTCAGTAGATAAAGGAAAACGGCAAGACAAATAACATACGAGATTTATACAAAGGGGTAAACTCGTTAAGAAAGAGCTACCAGCCGAGATTAGAAATGGTCAGAAATGAAGGCGGAGATCTTCAGGCGGAACAGGTTAAAGTTATCGATGTGATTTCGATAAAGTTCAAGTAATGTACACAACGGAGAACAAAGAGAGGGATTTGAAATCTATACAGCAGAAACCTGTGTACCGAACCAAGCGAGACCGAGGTCCAAATGTCGATAAACAAACTAAAAAAGTTTCAAATCACCAGGAATAGACATATTCCAGCCGAATTAATTAAAGCGGGAGGAACAGCACTAATCAAGATACATAAATTAATAAGTGTTATATAAAGAAAGGAGCAGCTTCCAAAAGAATGAGAGACCTCAATAATAGTTCCGGTTTATAAAAAAAAGTTGATAAATCGGACTGTAAAAATTACTATGAAATAAATCTCTGTACTCCCAACATGTTACAAAGTACTGAGTAGTATATTGCTGACTTACCTACGCGTATCCGTAAATGAAATAATTGGATATCACCAATGTGGATTTAGAAGAAATAGATCCACGTGACCACGTTAGATCAGGTTTTCACCTTGAGACAAATCTTGGAGAACAAATGGGAATACAATGGGACTGTACACAAGTTATTCACTGATTTTAAGAAAGCATATGATTCTATACAACGGGAGAAGTTATACAGTATCCTGGTACGATTTGGAATTCCGCAAAATCTTGTTCAACCAGTGAGGATGTGTCTCAGCGATCCCATCAGCAGAGTACGGATAGGTAATAACATGTCAGATAATTTCAGCGGATTGAAACAAGGTGATGCCTTGTCAGCACTGCTGTTTAACTTTGCGTTAGAATATGAGATTCTAAAAGTAAAGAGGACTAACAGAGAGGATTCTAAAAGTAAGGGACTAACATTGAATTGCTTGAATCAACTGTTCATGTACGTGGATGAAATAGATTTAATAGGGGACGATATAGAGGCTCTAAAACGTTATACCGATGTCTTTGTAGAAGCGTGTGAGGAAATAGGTCTACAGATAAACATAGATAAAACTAAATACATGAAAACAAATCGAAACAGTGGGAATAAAGGAAATAGATTCATAACAATTAAGAATGAGAACATAGAGAAAGTAAACAAATTTAAATACTTGGAGCATATGTAACAAGCAAAACCGAGGTGACTGAAGAAATAAAAAGTCGCTTAGTATCATGTTTCTATTCAGTTCAGAAACACCTAACCTCGCAATTAATATCAAGAAAGTTCATATTGAAAATATGGAGAACGGTTATTCTGCCGGTAATATTTACGGTTGTGAAAGTTGGAGTACGACCCTTGCAGACGAACATAAATTACGAGTGTTTGGAAATGAGGTCTTGAGGTCTAAACGGATCGAGATGACTGGAGAATGGAGAAGACTGCATAATGAAGGACTTTACGACTGACCCGATGTTGTAAGAATAATGACATGACGACGATTAAGGTGGAGAAACGAATATTATATTCCATCGTTGTTGGTAAACCAGAGGGAAAGAGACCGTTGGGAAGACCGAGACGACATTGGGAGAATAGTATTAGAAGAAATCTTCAACAAGTAGGTGTTTGTGATGAAAACTTGCTTGATCTTTCTCAGTATAGAATCGAATGGCGAACGTTTGTTACTGCAATGAACTTATGAGTTCCGTAAACCATAGAGTAAGTAAGTATTGCTTTAAATTGAAAATTGTACATTATCATTTTTAATTGCAGTTGCCCAAAATGCATGCAAAGACACGTTGATGTAAATAATTTCCTCTACTGAATCCTCTCTTTCTGGGAATTCCTATATTACGAATTACGTGGGCCTATTTTTTTTTCTTTTGAAAGGAGGATTAGCTGCTCAAGTTCTGTGTAGTGAAAACTAGTAATATGATGCTACGATTGCAAGTAATCCTAAGTGGAAGTAATATTGACGAAATCCAGTGCTCTGTCAATACTTCAGACAAATTATATCTTTCTTATCAGTATGTTAAGAAAGAAGCGGACATTATGCCTGCATAAAATTTGATAGATTTCGCGAGATCAATCATCAGTTACCTCCAGTAATGATATAGATGAGAGATTCTAAATAAGAACTTGTCTATGTTGGCTTGTGTCCGTTAAATTTAAGTATGTTTTTCCACATAAATTAATTTTATACCTATAAATTACTTACATGCATCTGTAGCTACCTTTAGAAAAAAGACATCTTTGATAGGTCTATATCAGAAAAATTATTGTCTGAAATTAAATAGCAGCAGATAAAATATTTGAACGAGAGCTGCAGATTTTAAAGAATTTTAGTTTAATTTATAGCAAGGATAAATGATATAAAATTAATAACACTTTGATCCGATCATGTTAGTTCTGTAAACTCACATATGAGAATAGAATCAATTACTTCTTTCTACTAATAATCAAAGATAAATGAATATATTAAACATCACTAACGGTAATGCACACTCTGCCACTTCGTATGACTTTCGTGAAAGTTTTATACAATTTAGACTTCGAAAGGATATGTACTTGTATAAAAGTCATAACATAGACAAGATCTTATTTAGTTTTTTTTTTTTTTTTTTTTTTTTTTTTTTTTTTTTTTTTTTTTTTTATCATTACTGGGGATAACTGACAATTGATCTCGCGTAATCTATCAAATTTTATGCAGGCATAATTTCCGCTTCTTTCTTAACATACTGATAAGAAACATATAATCTATCTGAAGTATTGACAGATCACTGGATTTTCGGCAATATTACTTGTAATCATTGCATCATATTACTAGTTTTCACTACGCAGAACTTGAGCAGCTAGCTAGACAAAATGCTCTGGCGCTATATTTTCCTTATCTCTTTCTTCGAAGTATTGCTCGCCAAGGCACATTATCACTCAAAGTTCAAATCCGGGTTTGTAAAAATCCAGATTTGGAGAATCCGGACTTCACAAGGATTTGAAAGAATCTGGATTCCAAATCCGGATTTTTTCATCGCTGATGACGAAACCAATGCCGTTTTGACCACATATTTTTTAATTTACTAGTTCTACTACTTTTCTACTACTAGTTCTACTACTTACTTTACTAGTTCTTATTAATCTATCAGATAGCATGTAAACATAAATATCTTTGCGTGTTAGATTGTTAGTGATTTCACCATATCAAGATATTTACTTGATAATATCGCATTTTAATAAGTAAGAAAGTCCCAGACCTCGTACGTTAGAATGTCGACAAAATTTAGGTTATATCTTATGTGATACATCAAGTGAGGAAGCTTGAGGTCGTAAATCATTTCAAAACAATTAAGTAAAGTCAGAAGTGATACGAGAGATCAGGTAAACTTAAAAAAGCAAGCGGCGAAAGTTCGGTATTTTTAAGTCTGTACCTGTTATTGGATTATAAAATATCCAACCAAGGCTTAAATTTCATCCACAAAAGTACATAACCTCAAAACGGCCAGTTTAGCTTACACTTCGATCAGAAAACGACGGAATTTTAAGCGTAAAATAAGTTGAACGTTCACCGACGAAACACTTTGGCCAGTTTCAGCCAATTTTCAGTTAACGTTAAGCCATTACAAAGAAAATGTTAAACTTTAAAATGGAGTTAAGGTTACCAGCCTTTCCACTAAAGGGCTTACACTATATCCACATTTAAGAGTAAATACAACAAAACGCTAATTTTTGACTATTGTTTCTCCATAAAACGAAGTAACTTTCATCCATTTCGTGTTTCCACTTTTTACAGTGTAGAACATAAGAATATTAAGAAGATAATAAATAAATAATAACGAACGTACCTATTATATATTGCTATTTGTTGAAATATACATTCTATTCTACACAAGAGAGTGGGGTGTAGAGCTGACATTCCACACAAGAGGAGGTTTCGTGTTACAATGTCTCGTTTCGCAATAGAAGAGTATATCAGAGAAGTTCTGTTTTTCTACCTTCAAAGTTTCAACACCTGATGTCTCATGAGCCAATTGCTAAATATCTGTAAAGAGAATAGCTGTGTCTAATACCTTTGTAAAATGTTATAGTCTGTTGGTTCTGGCACTGTTGCGGAATCATCGTCTGTAGGGAAAAAAAATGCGCCATCTCTCCTTGGAGTTCGAGAGAGTTGGCCGCGCTCATGTTATTATTAATTCGCTACTTTAATTGTTAACTAACTACAACTTTCAAATTTACTTTGCGTGCTTTAAAATCTTTTAATTTCTATAAGTCAAACTTTCAAGCAACATTTTCCAACAATTAGTTGTCTGATTGACTTCCACTAAGAAATTTTAATTTCTCCATTGTTTATTTAAATTGTTGAAAATGTAGTTCTCATATATTCGTAAGGAAAAAGATAACGTTTTAGTACATGTACCTATACAAAGATGATTTAATTGTTTAACTATTGAAAGGTTCTTTATTGGTTTTACTTACTTACATACTCTATGGATTGCGGAACTCGCAAGCTCATCGAAGCGGTAACAAATGTTTTCCATACGATCCTATCCAGAGCAAGATCAAGCCAGTTTTCATCACAAACACCTGCTTCTCGAAGATCTCTTCTAATATTATCCTCCCAACGTCATCTCGGTCTTCTCAACGGTCTCTTTCCATCCTCCTTACCAACTATGATGAAGTATAATCTTTGTTTCTGCCCCATCCGAGCCCACCTTAGCCGTTGCGATTTCATTATTCTTACAACATGCGATGAGTCGTAAAGTCCGTGAAGTTCTTAATTATGCAGTCTCCTCCATTCTCCAGACATCTCGTCGCTTTGAGGCCCGTATCTTTCTCAAGACGTCGTTTTCAAACATACGTAATATATGTTTATCTGCTAGGTTCGTACTCCAACTTTCGCAACCACATTACCGGCAGAATAACCGTTCTCCAGATTTTCAATATAAAATTTCTTGATATCAAGGTTAATAATGTAAAGCAACGATCCAGACACATACCCAGAAGTTGATTTTTTGGGGGGGGAGTCCGAGGTCTGTCTTGGTGTGAAATTTACGTAAAATGCATATAATTTTGAAAAAAAAAAATGTGATGCTAATTTCACAAAAAAATCTGAATTTGGGGGAGTAGGACTCACCCCCTGCGTACGTCCCTGCAACGATCTCCACCAAAAGAAGGAAGCACTATAACATAATGCATCTGCGTACAAAGCTAAGTGGATTTTGGAACTTGGGTTTTGCTTGAAAACCTTTTAATAATTGTAACAAACAAAATATTTATTTATTTCCTCTCTTCTTTTTCTAATTATGTGTTTGAACAGCTAATTTTCTTTTGTTTTCTCACATGTCTAATCATATTACGTCACTAAAAAACAGAATCTCCCTCGAAAGGTAGCAAGAATATATAAGGAGTTTGTTTATGTCTTTATTGTGTATGACTTTAACCTTCCCGTTTATCAGCGTCATGTAAACTTGAATATAACAATTTGCTTCTTACACAGCATGCAAAAAAACTCATCTCAATAATAATAATCATAATAATAATAATAAACTATATGTGCTCAACTATTAGATTTCGCTACTAATTTCAACAAGTGCAGGGAAATGAGGAGGAACAGTGCCCTTACTTTTCGCATTTTGGATTTAGTGTTCCCTTACCTTTAGGCTCATTCACTTTCAATAGTCAATCGCCGCCACTAGGTGCAAGAGTTTCCTTGCCTTTTCTAACCCACTTCTGCAAGCATTTCCTTACTTTTTCAAACCTCTTCCAGCACTGCAGTAAAGGGTACCCTAGGAGGTACTAGTATTGATTTATTCATAACTCAGCACTTTCCTGTAACGCTCCTATTCATCTCCAGTTTTAGATGCAATCCCTGTGATCCGTGACTTGAGGTCTTTATTAATTATAAAGCCAACGCCTGTCGGTTTTCCATTTTCTGTTCCTTTAAAGTAGAACGTCTGCACCGAAGGTAGCTCCAAGTGTTCTTCATTCTTCCTCCACACTTCTGATAGTCCTATGATATCCCACTTAATTCTCTTAAGTTCATTCTGCAATTCTTCAAATTTTGACCCACTGACTTCGTGCAGGACTGACCGCTGCCGTTGCCAGCTGCATTCCGTCCTCCGGACAACGAGGTTCTCCGAGGCTGTTTCCTTGCCTGTACCATCCAGGAGAGGTGCTGCTGACATTTGACTCACCACGCTGTCTGCTAATGCGGGTTGGTGAGCAGCCCATCCATATTCGTTCGCCAAGCAGTTGCTTGGGTACTAACAGGCCCCACGACGTGAACGTATGGATTGGACATTAGATGTCTACCCGGTCGGTTCCCTTAACCCTTAGCAAGAAGAAATAAGGGGTCTCCTCCTTGTGCTTGAGGAAAAGAGAAATACACAGAAATTGGAATAATGCTGTTATCATTTTGTTGTACAAGAAAGGGGACAAAGAACGCGTCGAAAACTACAGACCAATTAGTTTACTGTCAGTTCTATACAAAATGTTCACCAAAATTATTTTGAATCGTATTGAACGGGACTTGGATTTTAACCTGAGAAAGGAACAAGTCGGATTTCGTCGTGGATTTAGCACAATGGACCACATACAACATTGAATGAAGTTATGGAAAGGACTAATGAATATGAACTTCCACTATGTTTGGGATTCGTAGATTTTGAAAAAGCTTTCGATTCGGTCTCTTTGTCAGCAGTACTTAAATCACTTGAACAAAATATTCGACAAACAACACATATTTCGATTTAATTTTTCCACCCACAAATACAAAAGATTTTAAAATTATATCCAAACATAATAACAACAATAAAAGGTCTCTCTTTATTAAACGAGAAATTACCGTACAATACCAACATCATCAGATTTCAGATGCTACAGCACATGTCAAGAATTTTGTTTGCATTTGTGATACGAATCTTACTGTTCAATGTGTACCCTATGTTTTCTGTTTCCATTAGCATTTTAGATTGCAATGGTGATTTACTAAAATTTCCAATGCAAGTCTGGATGTTTACAAAGTGTGAAGATGTCTATAATATTAATAAAAAGATATTTGTGTATCATAATTTTGCATTTTTAAATGGTAATGTTGCATTTAGAGTCCACCTTACCCACACGTATACTAGACTTTAATTTTGAAACACAATAAACTAATCCCTAACAAAATAAAAGTTTGTTCTTTGGTTTTCAACTAAAATGCAGACCATTCAATTAAGTAATCAAAAACCCACTTTCATGAAGCTTTTACATATATAAAAAGTACTATATGCTTTTTGTCTGTCATTCAGTTATTTTATTATGTATTAAATCGCGTAGTCCAAACACTAAAACACAGTTACAATAATTTTCTAATAACTGTACGCAAAGGTTTTATTTCTATAACATTAAACCTATCAAATGAAAATTTTATGTAAATCAAACAAAATGTAATATACCAACCTGAGCTTAAAGGGTACAAATAATATTCAAAATTAAAACACAGTATTATAAATACGGCATACCTTATCATAATTCTGAAAACACATAAAAATAAAACACGTAAATATTTCACCTTACTATTCATTTTTTAAAAAAACCATCACCACAATATACATTACTTAGGTTTTGTTCACAAAAAGGTATTTTCCAATTCACTTAAATGTCTTTTCACGTTCAAGTAGTGTTTTTTCTACAAAAGCTACAGTTTTCTGTTAAGTCTAATTTTCTTTTTAGTCCCACAGTTTGTGTTAAATTTATAAAGTCGGGCCTACACCAACATGGTTCTTCTTTTGTAATCACTTTAGCGTAACGTGATCCCTCCATGGTTTCTCGTGTGTTTACTGTAAGTATTTCTTATAAGTTAACTGTCACTAACGTCTTCACACAATGCTCACACCTCAATTATACTGCACTCTTTAGAGCAATAACTTTTCGCATAAAGGTTCCGTAGAATATCCAATCATTGTCAGGGTTTAATCCTTCAGGAAAAAATAAAACTATTGGTGTTTAGGTCATCATAACGCAACTTGGGTTCACCCAATGGGAAAATCTCTAACCCATCGTATTTCATATTTATGTAAAACCATAGGTAACACAAATACTGTTCATGGTATCGACGTGCTCTTCTTTCAAAACCGAATATCCAATACCTACAAGGTACACAAGTTCCATCTATATTTCTATGTACATACGTATAGTCTTTTGCCCTACTGTGCATGCTTGTTATTATGCAAACCACTAAAGCATGTTTTATCCACCATATTAATCGTCTTAAATCTATATTCTATCTTTCTTTCTTCACACTAAAGTCATTCCTTATGTTCAGCAAAAATATCTTTAACAAGTAACACTTTCTGAACTTCAGTCGGTTTACGTTCCAGTACATTTCTTAGTCCCACTTCAAATATACCAATTGTATAGTCTTTACAATTATTATGTTTCACTTCAAACGCATTATATAAAGCCTTAAAATTAATAGGCTCAAATACACTACACCACATTCGATCATTAAGCAAATGTTCACGTTCTATTTCATTCCAGCCAAATCCCATGCAAGCATGAGCAAATGGATTACCTTCTTGTTGTACACATCCACCACAAATTAGTGGAAACCGAACATAATTTGCAGTTTCCATGGCTTCAAATATACAATTTTCCTCAATTTTGTTTCGTTCACATGCACATATTGCTTTTCTTTCACTTTTCTCTTTCCTATCACGTCCACTATCCATTTCATCACATTCACTTTGTTGTTCTGCTAATTTACTAGGAATATTTATGTCTTCCTGCATATCATCATGATTTTTTATTTTGCACACGCCATCTCCACTTTTAACTATCGTATCCATTTGCACCAATTCACTTTCCACCTTCTTTTGATTTGGTAACATGTCTATTTCCATACATGTTGTTGAAAAACAAGAGACCTCCATTCCAGATTTTGTGTTTGTATTTACACATAGGGGGTACACATTGGTAACACTTGGGTTTAATAGGGATGGACTGTTTGGTCTTTTTTCTATATCCATTTCACCAAGTTTATTTTTCACCTCATTTGATTTTGGGGACATACACATTCTTGAAAAACAGGGAGCCTCCATTCCAAGTTTTGTCTGTATTTACACATTGGGGGTACACGTTGGTAACACTTGGTTTTAATAGGGATGGATTGGCTGCCCTTTCTTCAAAATCCTTTTCAAGAAATCCACTTTTCGTTAGGGAATGTACACTGTTCTCTAAGGGTATCACATTTAAAGCGTTTTTCATAGTCACATTACTTTTCATAAGCAAGGAAGGACTCTGCGATCGGTTTTCAATACTTGATAAAGTTTCAGCAAAATTTCCACTTCGTTCACTATATTTTAACGAAAAATCCATTATAAATTAAAGTTTCCTATCGTCAGCAAGACACAATACTGTTTTAAGAACTTAATTTCTTCAATTAAATACACGCAATACTGCACAACATAATCCCGATACAATCTTTTCAATCTTAAACTGCTTCTGTCTTTTCTTCCAAACTACAGACCAACACCACCAATAAAGCTAGTATTCACACTAACTTTAAAACAACCCAAACAATCATGGGGCTTATACAACAATATTTTTGTGCCCAAACACAGTCATTTTAAAACACTTCTGCGCATCTCACATCTCTAAACCTTTTATTTTTTCTTCTACGTCAATACTTCTCTCCCGTTTTCTTCCTTTAAGACACCAAGTAGAACAACCATGAATCCAATCCTTTATCCAAAAAAGTGCATGCAATTTCTCCAAGTACACATCATTTCTAATTATTTCTATATATGTACACAAAAACTTTGACAATGTAATGCTATTATTGCAATGTATCTCTAAAAATATTTCATAAATTTCCTTACAAGTACTATAATACAATAAAGTTTCCCGCACAATTTCTCCCTTAGATCCTTACAAATGTCAATGCAGTTGTGCTCAGCTGTGTCCATAGGAGTATGATTTTAGCATGCTATACATGTTAATGGCAATACTGATTTCCAATGGTCTATACTGCTTATTATACAATTAGGACTACCTTTGTTAGTACAACATTCACAGACCATCATTATGTACAGTTTCATCAGCACTTAGGTTCGAGTCTTTTGTTGACCATCTTTATAGAATATGTTCACTAATCACAATATGTTGTCTCATTATCAGTTGTCCAATAAACTACAAGCAAAGCAAATGCTTTAAAGCACATTTACACAACTCAAATACCATCAATGTTACATGAATAACGTATTTCTTTAAGTCATTCGTGTTGACAGCAATATCCATCCTTAGATGGGTTCAATAAATATTTTATCTAGCACAAACAACGAATTTTCAAAACTTTTGTTATATTTTCTTAATCTACTCATCAACATATATCTTTATACCAACTTTCAGGTTTCTATCTTAAACGGTATGGAAAATGGTTCTTCCATCCGCCATATTTGTTTAAAGATGGCGACTTTTCCAAAAAATTCTTACATTCTCGTAATTCTTTTGTACTAATGTATGTTTCTACCAAGTTTCGTGTTTCTAGTCCTATCCGATTAGACTATGTATTCCTTCAAAAAATCATCTCGGTGGCCATATTTGTTTAAAGATGGTAACTTATAAAAACTTTTCTCGTATGTCTGTAATTCCTTTGCAGTAGTCAACGTTCCTACCAAGTTTCAAGCTTCTAGGCCTAGTCGCTTAGGCCCTGTATTCTATCAAAACCTTATTTCCACGGTCATATTTGTTAAAAATGGCGACTTTTGTACAATTTGCTCGTGTGTCTGTAATTCTTTTGCAGTAGTCAACGTTTCTACCAAGTTTCAAGTTTCTAGGCCTAGTCGTTTAGGCTCTGTATTCTATCAAAACGTCATTTCCACGGCCATATTTGTTTAGAA
>JAGDQP010001441.1:0-33061 GCA_022664845.1 Lepisma saccharinum | reverse complement strand
TTTCCTAGCTTCAAAAACCAGTATATTACACATTTGTTTCAATAAAATACAACAAACGGCTTAGTAAACGTCAAAATGTATGTCAGCAGTAACTCAATGAAAGCCTTGGTTCAATTCAAAGGTCCAACTAAAATAAGCGCGTTTTCTAGCTTCAAAAACCAGTATATTACACATTTGTTTCAATAAAATACAACAAACGTTTTAGTAAACGTCCAAATGTGTGTTAGTTCAATATATAATTATGTCATAAGGCAACATTCTGCCATGAGCATTATTCCTAAAACAAACAACTGAAGTCTTCACATATGTATTTATCAGTCAGCATTAGTCAAATGTTTCAATACCAGTCCAAGTATAATCTTCTGTAACTATCACCACTATACCGCAACAACCTTAAGGTTAAACTTTAACCATTGGATCTGCCACAAGGTAACAAAATCTAACACTTGAAGCAAGCTAAACTTTAAACATTGGATTTGCCGCAAGGTAACAAAATCTAACACTTGCAGCAAGTTAAACTTTAAACATTGGATCTGCCGCAAGGTAACAAAATCTAACACTTGGAGCAAGATAAACTTTAAATATTGGATCTGCCGCAATGTCATTCTCTTCTTTCAATACAAGTCAGCAAAACAGTTAAATTCATGTCAGTTAGTTAATTGTTAATCAAACTAATGTAATTACTAAATATATTTATTTGTGTGTCATATTCAAAGGCACTTCAAGTTTCTTGCATTCATATCAATGATCAACAATAATAATTTCATTTCTTATTTCGTTTTAAAAATATTCATCTCCAGCCGTTCTCCTTCTTTTCTTCAACTAAATTGGCGTTGGGCCCTAGGCAATGACTTCATTATCTCCACTTGTGGTTTTGATCACAAATTAAAAATTTTCCTTCAACTCTTTCTTTCCTCTTTTTTCTTTTCGAATCTTATACATTTTTCTTCCTCTTTTTCCCCTTTCTTTTCAAAACTCATTAATTTTATATATATATATATATATATATATATATATTTTTCTTCGTCCAAGATGGAACAAGCCTTCAGGTGCAATACGCTTCTCTGTTCCTAGCCAGGGAAAGGGATGAGAAACAAAGGTCAAGGGTTGAATTGAATTTTAGTTTTTAATTAAAATATGTAAATGTGGTATTCATCCATCTGTTGCCACTACTTTGCACTGGCGAATGAAGTCAGGACGGGTTTTTTCATCGCTGGGGGTGTACGTTACGGTTCGAATTTTGCCACAATCGGCTAGATAAATCCATGCTTCATCGTGTGTGGCTACAAACTTCCACTTGTCCCCGGATAGATGTCGTTCATAGAGGTGCCTACAGCGGTTTTTTCTGTCCTTCCGATGAGCCACAGTAAGGACATGTCCACGACTTTTAAACACCATCCGGAGCTTTAATTTGTTACGTAGGTGGCTGTTCACAGTTGATTGTGCCACATGGACTCGTCTTGCGATCACACGTTGTGAAGGAGGGTTTTCCTGTAAGGCTACTCGCCGCAACTTCCGAGTTACAGGTGGTGTCACCGCAGTACACGATCGCTTTCTACTCCCCTTCGTGGGTGAACGAAGTGCTGGAACGTCGTTGTGTTTATGTCGGTTAATTATGTTCTTGATGGTGCACATTCATTTTCCCTGCACTGTTTCTGAATCTGTATCACGGAAAACTTGTGGAAAAGTGCTACCACGTAGCCTTCCGAAAATCGGTTCACCTAGGGGGCCATGATTCACACAACACACACACGCGCCCTTGGCGTGATACTAGAAGACTTTGGCTTCCTGTTACTGTTTGAATCATTCGGATCGGTCGATTGTGTGAGCAGGGGTGCAGGTTTCATATCGGACACATATAAACGGATCGACCTTCTATATATAAATAAATCACAGTCATATTCAATCCACTAGTGGATGAGGTCTCTATATCAATATATATTACGATATATGAACAACATAGGAGTTATGTGGACTGTATACGAAGACAGGATATATTACTAACTTAATATGAAAGGGATGGTTCCCGGGCTTAAAATGCTCATGCTCAGAGTCAAAGTTTTGGATCCTTTTAGTCTGATATCTTCTTCTGATCTAAAGAGATATACGAGAAAAATTTGATTCAGACTTATTTAAGGGTGTGGATTTGTATAGCTAGTGTGTACAATGCGTTCCAGTGTAGCTGTGTGCGACAAATTTGGGAGATGATTATTCACATTAAAACAAGAGGAAGAAAAAAAGTCCTTTGAAGAAATTTCGAAATATGCGTGATTTCAGGGCTACAGGCGATCAAACTAAGCGAGGTTTCGCCACAGTTTTAATATCTTGACAAATCACGATCAAAGTTGTACTTAATGCGCACGTACATCTATATTTAAGCAATGTTTATGAATTTGAATTTAATTTATAAGGCCTATAGGCAACTTTGGCTCAGGCCGAGCAATGTTTATGACTGAAGACTGCAGTTTAGATTGGATTTCTATATTTGCTCCGTTAAACCGTAACAATTCCTTCACAATGAAATTCTCACGTCGCGAGAATTTTCTTCGTGGCATTCTCTCAGAAACGTTATCTAAATAGATGTTTTAGGTACAATTTCGATTGTGATTTGCTAAACCTACACCACTTGTGTCATTACACGTCGAGATATTACATGCGGTGCTAATTTTGAGCGCCTGTAGCTCACGTATGTTTTAAAATTTCTTGAAAGGAAAGTTTTCCTCTTAAAATTTGTCCCATTATTTCAGAGATGTACTGTATACAAACAGATTTTAAGTTTTATATGGAAGCCTAAGTGAACCGCGATCCCGTTGGTGTAGGGGTAATGAAATAATCATATCGTTGTTGAAAAATGATTTCTGCGAGAATTGTTAGCATTTTGTGTGCATTTTCAACTTGAATCCACAGAATGCAACGTAATCGTACGCATGACTAACCAGCCATGTCCTAGAGGTGCAAGCAAGCCAAACACCATGAGTGTTGTGTGGGTTGTATAAAGAGGCAAATAAGACATGCACCCAAGGGATCAAAATACACTAATTACCACCTCTGTTTAAAAAAAAATATTAAAAAAATAGTATATTGAGACCAGACATAGATATGGGATG
Organism: Lepisma saccharinum; assembly: GCA_022664845.1. NCBI lineage: Eukaryota > Metazoa > Arthropoda > Insecta > Zygentoma > Lepismatidae > Lepisma > Lepisma saccharinum. Next base: position 29,954 of record JAGDQP010001441.1, on the reverse strand, counting down.
AGAAGATATTTGCTTTTTCGGGTCAAATTTGGTTGACATAAGTTTTGTGTTCAACGCTCGAAACTTTATTGTTCAGCTATATTCTTTATATTCTATCTAAGAATTCAAATAAACAGCTAAAGAGCCACAGTTTTCATTAGAATGATTATCGCCACCTTAGCAGACAAAATTGCATTTTTAAAACTGTTGCATTAACTTTATTGAAAATTTATACATAAGAATTCTTTTGTATCATTTTCCATGAATAGTCATCGCTTATTTATTGCTTTTCAAATTAGTAAGTCGTCTATTATCACTTCTTCGGCACACTATGAACACTAAGTGCCTAATAAAATTGCTTAATTCTTCGAATATTTGAAGTACTTTAATCGGGGCTATTAAGGGAAAATGTATGGGGGAACAATTTTGACCAATGCATGTTATTTGGATATCAATAAAACATGCTCTTTTATTTATTAATCTATTTATATAGTAATCTTTCCATCTCGAGTCAGTTCATAATGTTACGCTCTAAACTTATTTATTATTTTAAATCTCTCACATAAATCTTTTGTAAAGTACACAAAAATATATACCTTTAACATTGTAGTAAATATTTTTCTTTTTGTCCTTTTTTAAAACATCAGTTCCTTTTGTTGTTGCTACAACACTCCATGCGAAGAGACCACTTCAGTTCCCTTATTGTATAACAAGTACATCTATACAGCATCTGCGTACAAGGCTAAGTGGATTTTGGAACTTGAAGTGTGAGAATCGAGCTTATTCTTTCTCACTACGAGTGTCCGGGGAATAAAAAAATCTTTAGAATCAATGGCAATTGTTTGCAAGGACCTGCAGTGCAGAAGAAAGAATTTTTGGGAATTAAAGGGGAGGAAGATTTATTTAAAGCAGTTCTCATTCTCACAATGGTTTAGTTAAATATACGATATTATAAAGCTAATTGGTTTCCTTTTACTTGCCACAAAGGGGAAATCTAATATATTGTTAACTAATCTTTAATATTGTCTGCAACTTAGTTCATTTGTCGAAGTGACAATTAGTTTAAAGTAAAGAGAAAGTTACATCCTCTTACACTCACGTAATGAACTCAAAGCGAATTAATTTCCACCATTTTCTTCATTTAAAATAGCGAACTAAAATAATCAACTTGCGATTTTGTTGTGTAATTTCTCTCCCAAATTTGTAATTGCCTTGGAAAACTTGTTCTTGTTCAGGTTCTGCTGAGGGCTTTTCTGGCTGAGAATGTTCAGGATTTTCCTGTTTCGCCAGGCAAATGTTGTGATGGTATCTCAGCTATAAGGCCGGACGCTACTACCACTATTTCTGCCCCCGAAAGAGTGCTCACCGACGAACGTCACAGCTTAGACCTATGATAGTCTTCCGCATTACTGACACTGTAGACTCTACAATGTTTCTTTTGTTCATTCCGTTGAACATTTAAGAAATCAAATCACGATTACACGAAATAATACAGTTTTGAAGTAAGTTCGTACTTTCTAGGAATTAAAGAAAGGTGAACTTCCGGACTTATAAACAAACATTTCCACCAAATACTCATCTCAGATTTTTAATACTAAATTACTGAGGCAGTAGTTATTTTCTTACCAAATTAATATAACATACGGCTTACAGTATAAGTACTTGTGCAGCAAATGCGAACTATTGTTTGAATTTGAATCCACTTCTAAAATAAATTGGCATTTGAATCTCATTTGATAATGATTTCGGAGGATTTACAATGTGAAGAAAGTGTGGAAATTAGTAAAAGAATCTTTGCATTTCATTTCTCATTTACGAATGAACTTGTATAAATACCGATTTGGCACAAGTAATTCTCAACGTACTTTCAAATAGTGACCGGCAAATATATTTTGAAATCTGATAACTTCATGACAAATTTGCATTCGATAATAATCAACTGAACACCTTGATTCGATCATAATTTATCAGACAAAAAGAAGAAAAACTATATTTTACAAGATCTACTATGACAGTTGCAGTTTCAAAACAGTATTTCCGGATTAAAAACTTTTACAGAGTACCTTTGAGCATTAAAAATATAAATATTTACTAAAACTTTCCGTAGTTCAAGTGTAATGATATGTGGTTACAAGGGACGAGTGGTTTCGCTTGTCGCCTTGCAATCAAGAGATCTCGGGTTGGATTCCTGATGCGAGCACACTGCACATAGTAGTTTGGAATGAACTTTAAACTATAGGTTACTACCTCAGGACGTCATCTTCATTCGATGAGAGATAATGGCGAATAATCGATTCACCTTCCCTATTAATTCATAAACTTTACGTCATTATCATCATCAGGGAGAGAGTGTGTACATTCCTTTGCTCAGCATGAAACCAGAACGATACCGCTAGGGGTGAGCTGATGGTCCTAGTTTAAATTATATTTATAAACATTCATCTGTTGGTGTTGAGGGTTTGCATGACAAATTTTTCGGACTTTCCTTCGTCGATGTTTGCACCCAAGCGGTTTTCTCAAGTTATTAGACAAAATTATATAGTCTTTGACAGTTCCTACTCACTTGTTCATACATATAATATTCAACACACAGAGACTGGTGAGATGCATATAATTCTCCTTTACAAGCAGATAAGTCAAAGAAAAATATAGACTATCATAATTCAATCAGAATTTATACCCGTGTATCAGGAGAACAATTACTACAGTACCTACATCCGACAATTAAAGAGTAGAGCCTGTTTTGTTTAAATAAACATTCAGGTAGGATGATCAAAAATGTTGCGCCACCACATAACATAGCCCAATAATACCAAATAACATTGCAAGCAATACCAAATAACAATGTTATTAATAGATTATTTTAGGATTTTTCTTTGTCTTGATTCATCAAGCTTTTCTGTACACAAGGCATATTGTTTATCAGTCTCATTGATATCACATTGGTAACCAGAAGAAACGAAATGTTTAACACATGAGACTTTGGTTAACTTCTGAGTTCGCTAAATTTTAAGTTTCTGAATACACACAGAGTAAAACAAGCTAAAAAAACTGTTGCCTATGGCGACGTAAGTAACGCGCAGTACTCCAAGTCTGTTGACTTTATATAATGGACTAATTCCTCTACACCAATTTTTAAAATGTTTCTGTTTCTTCGATTGATTTTTGCAGCTAGCGGTTATGTTCGCGAAATTCGAATCGACACCGGGGAGGCACGCAGTTTCAAGTATTGCTGCTAGCTGACTGCTAGCTGCTAGCAGTACATGCTGACTGAAGTTTTCCAGGAAAATAAACTGTGCTATATATTTCCTGCTCCCATAAGAGTGTTAGTCGAAGGACGTAATCTCTCAGATAGGGCTATATGTGACGGGCTTAACTGCGTGTCTGGTTCTTACAAGTAAAATAAATTTAAAAAAAAAATAACTTCACGGGAATGAATTGAAAAATTAAATTTACTGACTAAATATTGCAATCAGTTATCAATTCCAATTTAATTTGCATTTACAGACTATACAAGTGTTTATGGCCTAAAACTACCAAAGCTGAAGGATGATGCTCCTTCACCGAGAACATCTGCGTACTAAAGAATGAAGAAGGTAGCGATCAGAGCCTCTGTCCAAGGTGACTTCCTGGAAAGACTGAGGATTCAGTACGAGCTGGGTTCTTACTTTCGTGACATGTCAGTGTTGGTCCGAAGTCAGCAACGATCGTCACTCTATTACGAGGCTGGGTATACAATCAGTTCAATTCAAATTTCGATATCAAGTAAGAGAGAGCTCTGTTATGAGTAACTTATATCACGGAATATTTAGTAATTAAAATTTCTTAAGCATTGTGTTCGTTGTTGTCTTTTTTTTTTACTTTTAATGCATTTTGGAATGCCTATACTTTTTTCTATTTTTTATTTTTCTCTTTCAGTATTTTTTTTTTAAAGTTCACAGTTTCTCTAGTTTCGATCTTTATCTCATAAAATCGTTTCTTGTACGCAACCGAAAGAACATTACTGTTGTGTGGGTTGTATAAGGAGATAGGCGACGGGGTCCTCTACAAAACAAAAGGAGTCCCACTGAGCGCTGGCTTACCAATCGAAAGGTCCTGGGAACAATCTTAACGGCCATCCATTCTGACTAAGGATTTATTCTGTCACCAGGTAAATGCCGGGAAAGTAACTACAAACTAGGCCCTGACCGACACCTTTGTAATATTCTCCCCGCCATCCTATCCTGGCATGAGTCTGAGATACTTAGAGTATAAAGGTTATCAGTACAAGAACCCCTTCGAGGTAAAGGGAAGAATGACGCAAACTCATAAAAAAAAGTGATATCCATCTTGCGAGTGGCTTTCTTTGTGTCACTATGGTGGAAGTGTTTCATTTCTAATAAAATTAATAAAATCCTCCGTTCCTCCATAGTGACAGAAAAAAGTCACTCGCAAAATGGGCATAACTTCTTTTGTGAGTAGAATTCTTGCGTTACTCTTCCTTTTACCCCGAAGGGGTTTCTGTACTGATATCACTTATTTTGTAAGGCTGCATATTAAGAAAAGAGAGCATAGTCTTCGTACAAAAGGTCGATTTTGGACCATGCTAGGCTCCGTATTTCGAAAAAGGCAACTCGTATAAAAAAATAAGCATCAATTTGCCTCTACGAAGCCCGCAATTGACCCCCCCCCCCCTGGTACAAACCATTTTTAGCTAAAGCAAAAAGACAGACAGAATGAGAGAGGCCCTTTTCGATAGTTTGTGAAAATTCTGTGATTGGACTAAAAAGTAATAACTTCTGAACCCCTTCACCGATTTTAATGTGTCATACACCGTTTGAAAGATATTGAAGCGTAGATTATGATTCCGGAAACTTCGGCCGCCTATTATGGTTTGGTTTCAGTGCAATCACCAGAAATGTGAAATTCTGATTTTGTTTTCAAACCGCCCTAAGAACTCCCAGTGAGATCCTACCGACTCATTTTTTTTTTCTGTGTCTTAGTATGGCAAAGTGGTTTCAAATGCAAGTTCAAGCATCAAAATTGGGCTTATAGTTCGCTAGATCCGAAATTAGCTGTATATATGTTAGTGCCGCTAACAGACTTGTTTCTTAGCGTCACTAGAAGAACTACCGTTCTTCATGATAAAAAACGTGCCCTCCAAAGTGGTGGGTCATGCGAAAATTTATGCCCGCTCAAACATGGCGAAATTTCCGAAATATCGCATTCAGTACAACGTTGATTTTCTTTCAAGTCGTTTAAAAATAAACACATTGAAATAGAAAATATGAACTGTCATTAAATATGCTTTAACCTCGCTTGAGGACAGTGATTCCGCCAACACCCTGTAAGAGTTGTCACCCCTCCCCAAATCCTCGAGAGCACCCCCAACTTTAAAAAAAAATACGGTCAAAAGTCGGTAGAAACCGTGCAAAACTCCACGTACACTCTCCCAATTTTGACTTTACACTCCCCGAAACTGAAAATCCTGGCGGAACCTCTGCTTGAGGGTGTAAAAAGATGTTATTTCAATTCATTAACTTTACGAAGGAGTGGGCCGCGGTGGCTCAGTTGGTAGAGCACTCACCTCTGGTGCTAAAGGTCGTCGGATCGATCCCTGCTCATGCCATGTGGGCTTTGTAGTGGACAAACACCGTGTGCATGGGTTTTCTCGGGGTGCTCCCGTTTCCTCCCACTTTCTTCATTCTACCAATTCATCTCATCATCATCCATACGGCCTGAGCCATAGTTACCTAAAGGTCTTAAAATAAAATTTAAATTTAAGAAGGAGTCTACGGGACGGGCGTAAGTCATAGTGCTGTTCCTGCCCAAAAAATCGTTTTATCATTTCATCACGAAGGAGTCTATTATTTCACACAAATGTATAATTCGAAAATATATTGTGGCGGTTATTACGAAATATTTATTAGGTGGTAACCACTTCTGTATTTTAATCAAGTTCTGGACATGTGTTTTCACTTATACTTTATTCGTAGTAGTCCTGAAAATAGATGTGCCGAAGATAAAATACAGTATACATATTTTTCTGAATACATTCTCAATTGCGGGTTCTTTTCATTGTTTAATTAACGTTTTCCTTTAACACACCGGTAGAAGTGTAGCTATAAGAAACACGTGTTTACAGACCAACCGAACTGACGTTTCTTTGTGTGGGTGACACATGCTAGGAAACACGTGGCAAAAGAAGACTGCTTTAAGACTAAATGGAGATATGACAATATCAAATGAATTTACAAACAAAACGGACACAATTGTTGTATAGTAACAAATTGTGTAAAAACACGAAAACATTGAGTTGCACTTAATGTGGCTTCATTCACCGTAAACACACGCACACATTCTCGCACATGCACAGACACACAGTGTGTGCAGTTGGGCTGTTACTAACAATGTGTGTATCTGGATGGAAGGGGACATTTTTTACTCACTTTCTGGAACACAAGGGAATTAATACAAAAAAAATTAACAATTAAAATTTTAATGAATCATAAAGCTTACCTGAGTAAGAGGTCAGGGTATAGCCCTACTACACCAGAGTGTAGAAGAATCATATGAAAATTTCACCACCGCCACCACGCCCACTAGCATACGCTACGAGACATTATACCCTATACGAAGATTGTGTCAACAGTCATTAAAGGGAAAACGCCATCTTGATCATCGCAATACGACAGCCAATCAGAAAACTCGTCTCGTGACTCATACTTCCGGTCAGCGGCCAAGAAAACAAGGATTATCACAAACGCTAAGCGACTTTTCCCAAGGAAACTGGCTTTTTTTCATTTTTCTTTTTTCACTTTTAGTTTCGGACGAGTATGTTATCTTGCGCAAATTATTCAAGGCTTCATTTACCCCGACAGCATTTGAACCACACGTGTGCAGAACAGGATGGAAGTCCAAGAGAAGGGATGAACAAAAAAAATGTAAATGTGTTGCACGAAATAAAGCATTGTTTTGAAAAAGAAAGTGGTAAAGAACTTCCGTAACGGACAACATTAATGATATATTAATTAGGCTTACTTAGATGCCAGTCTATTTTTATTATTATTGTTTAAAGATAGTTACTAAAACTATTATCAAGAAGACTGCATTAAACTGTCGTAATTGATACTTGGCACAAAAACTGCGACAAATTATTGTATGATGTTTATACTGACGATGAAAATTGCACTCATATCCAATGTGACTCAAGGCTATTTACCACTTAGCAAAGAAGTTAATTTGTGGATGACATGGCACAGCCTCGTTTTATTCTTTTACAGTTACACAAATTAAATCTAGTTACCGACGCAAATGAAACACTAATTAGTAGAATTTTGTATTGCGAGAAGAAGAACCACGTTGTAGAATGAATGGCGCATAATTTAAACTTGTACTGGAATAATGAAAATGGAAGTATAGTAATATTCTAAACCTAAAGCTTGAAATAAATTTATTTGAATCCGATATCAGCCTTGATCTCTCATTCAAAGTCTAGAAACTTTTTCATGGTTATGTAATTCTTTCTCATCAAAAAGTTTTATTTAGCTCAGTGGCTGCTCTAAAGAATTCAAAAAGTATTTCGAGTAGCACAAGAATAAATTATACAACAAAGTAATTACCCCAGAGTGACTTCAGACTGAAAGAACCAGTGAGTAGGATAAGCGTGGTTTTGTTTAATTGAAATAATTACATTTTAATATTAATAATAATAATAGGTCTAAAACCTAGTTCAAATTCTGTCTGTCTATATGACCGTTCTCGGTCCCGGGTTATCCAAATTGTTATCACACTCGCTTTCTGCGTGTATTTTTCGGTTCAAATAAGACGTCCATTGCCACGGAGTGATTGCCACTTCAAAAAATGTAGTTCCCATTCTTAGAAGCTCACAAACTTTTATAGAACGCTCATAATAATTGAACTATACACATCCACATTGTTGGACCAAGCTGCAACAAACTTCGTATGTCTTCATTTTTTGACTAGAGGAAGACCAAACTCTACGTAATGTCCCAAAATTTCAACCGTGCTGCTGAGTGTTTTGACCCCAGGTAGTACTGATCTAAGCTTATCTAATAGCTATATCTTATGTTTTAATGCAGTATGTCAGCTCTGCTTGGATTGTATATAAGAAGGCCTACGCGTCCGTGGCTCAATTGCAAGAGCGTTAGTTTGGAATTCGGAAGTTCCTGAGCTTGAACCCAGCGGCCGGCCACCCTGACTGATGCTGATGACGAGTTTCTCCCGATCGTAGGACTTCCCGTTGAACGAGAGCTAGTTTTCTGTGGCGTGTCACAGGCAGAACCATACCGTCAGTTTCTGGCTCCCGGGGCAACATGTTGAGCCCGGCGCGTCCCTAACCTTGCTGCGATATAAGCATATTTAACTACCTCCAACTGTATTCATTATTAAGTTGTGTCATTATTTAACCCATTACAGAAAGAAAAACGAATCTAACACTTCAAATTTATATGCAGGGTGGAGCATAAATATCTGATCATTTTTAAACATCTATCATAAAAAAAAACTTAGCAAGAGGAAGAAAATGAAACACATACCTACAGTATGCGGCAAAACAAACAGACCCTATTGAAATTACAACCATACTTCGAAATCAAAATACGTCAATAAAATATGCGAAGTAATTACGGTAACACGTATATCACAACACACATATAAGTACATTGGTACAGCAAGTGCTCTAAATGTCCACTCTCACGTCTCACTCAGTATTTATAATGATCCTACAGATTGTTGAATAAGTTGAACACATGTTGCTGGCAGCGAGAAGAAAATACATCTTCTCCTGTATCTTCTCCCGTAATTCGGGAGTATTTTTAGGCAGGTCATCGGACCGGAAAACTGATTCTTTAAGCATATTCCATATGTAGGAATCGGGAGACTTGAGATCCGGGGAATGGGAAAGGTACGGGAACGCCACATTGCGTATGGCCGGAAATAGCGCTCCATGATACACACCTTCTCCTCGGTTGTGAGGATAATTATCGCCACACGAATTGCACTCTGGTTTACTATCAACACAACGAAGACCACAGAGGGCATCACGAGATGTTCCCACAACGCGCATGCGCGCTAGACATGCGCATATTTCAGTACTGTTTGTTTTGCCGCATACTGTACTTAAGGAAAGAATGCCATTTACAGACAAGCAATCATATTTTCAGTACTAAACCATTTTAACTACAATTTTCAGTGGCAAAATCACTTAACACAACACCTTTGGGTCTTTTTGACAGTATTAGGCTATAGACTATTTACAAATGTTTAATATCAATCATGAGCATCAACCATTTCCTGAATAAACTCGCAGTCTTTGAGTGATGTTGTGACATGCCCTGCGTATCACAGCTTGAAGAATAACAGCAATCTATTGGGTGATGACCTGTTTTAACTCCGGAAGTGTTCGAGGTTTCCGGAGGAAAACTGTAGTGAAAATGATGATGTACTGAAGAAATCAGCCCATAAAATATTTTTTTTTTTAAGATACAGAGTTATACCAGGTTGGAAACACTGACAACCCAGTGTTATCGTATTTTCACTCCTGATATCCCTTATATTATTAAAAACAAATTTTTATTCAATGTGTCTTTTCTGATTTATTGAGAATTATTCATTTACTTCCCATTGTTAGACGCATATTTTGTGTTCCAAAATGGAAACGCTGTATCTCCAAAACGACGCGGAATTTCGTCCATGTTCATAGTATTAAAAAAAAATGTTTTGATGTCAGCAATCATCTCATAAATTTTGCCGTGCATTTTAGTTACACCCTGTACGAGTCGTTTCAATGAAAACATGAAGTATTACGTGTAAACTTCGTCGTAACTACTCACAAATTTTGATGCTGATTTCTTTACAGAAACGTAATAAGTTTTGAATATCAAACTAAGCAATTCAACTACTTTTAAGTAATAATGTTCTATAAAATTATCTATTGTTTTCAGCTAATTTCGATAGTAGGCCCTAAAATAATACATTTAGATCTCACTACTGAAAATACATTTGGTGGTAGTTTCTTTAAGTTTTTATTTTTTTCACTGATACATAGAACCCTTAACTTTCGTGGTAAGACTAAAACAACGACATTCTGATGGAACTCTATGGTTTTCAGATTTCCCATAGCTGGTGCTACTAAACTTATTTTCTCGAAGTAGTTGCTCTAAATAATCCGAAAATCGAATGCAAATCAAACTTAAATAAATAATAATAATAATAATAATAATAAAATAATGTAGGTATAGGTTTTGTATTGCAAGTTATTACTTTGGAATGAAATCCAATGAAACATAGTATGATCTGTCCTCGTCTTCACTCTTTGCCTCTGCAGGTTTAATCGAAGTTTGATAATATGCTGAGATGAAAATGTAATTGGGCAAACACATCTCCACATCACTCTTACTCGCCGTTAGATTAATTTATTCTTTAGGAAAGTAAGAGACACCTGCTAATCACAAGAAATAAGAAAAAATATAAGCCTTCAGCGATTTCAACTCTAACTGATAATCTTTTCACGATTTTCTTACAGTCCCATCAGTCGAATGCCAATACGTTACCCAGAAATCACTGAAAGTTGTGCTTGCCGAGATCGTAGTACTTCTATTTGAGACAGACTTAGACCATAGATGCCAGCATAGATAAGAATCATTAACAAAGAATTAGATGAATGAGAAACAGAAAGGTCCAGTCAATAACGTCGCGGACTGCGGATCGGCAATAGTGAGGCACGGGTTCAAATCCTGTGGCGACCATTCTGAGTGAGGTTTTCCAAGGTTTCCTTATTTTCACCAAGTGAATGCCTGCATGGTACTTTAACTAAGACCTTGGTCGCTACCTTCCCTATCCCCACCCACGGAAGAATGATCGCGGAGGGATATCATGCCTCAGATGTGAATTTATTTATGAGAAAGTTGCCAGTTCAGCCCATGAAAGAGAATTCAAAATTTCGGTGAACTAGAGGGAACATGAAACGTGAATATGTACCACTAATCAACGAATAGTGTCCAATGAATAAGTCATTTCATTCGTCGACTACTAATCAAGGAACTCCGAGTTGAACATCCTTGGTTAAGAATACAGTTTAAACTGCGGGTTCTCTTCTTGGATTGTCATTTCCATGTGAAGAAAGGTAATTGGACACCATCATTGGTTAACCATATCCACGGACCTTCGGGTTATGTACCTCTGGGCGGCAGAACACAATTATCACAATCAGCAATTAATAGGCCTATATTATTCTGTGGAAGCTGTTCATTCTGAAATTCAAACCAGTAATTCATATGCGCCAGTAAAAATACTAGGAACCATACAACTAATGAATTGAGTCAGAATTCAGTACAACGTATAATGATGACTATAAAACAATTAGCTAGGATGATTGAAAACGCAAAATTATTTTCTTACTTTACAACATTCTCAGGTTATCATATCGATATAGAATGACAAGTTATACATAGTATAGGCCTATGGATAGTAATTCGTAAGAACAACATATATAAAGTAGCAGCAAGGAAGAGATATGCTCTTCCATCTTTTCTTTTTTACAAAATATTTAAATAATTTCAATTTATATCATTCTAATTGTCTATGGGGCCGCGGTGGCTAAATGGCATAGCGCTCACCTAGTGTTGCGCATGAGACGAGATTTAGGATGTCTCGTCTCGAAAATATGTATATTTAACATTACGAGAGCTCTGTTTCGTCTCGTGTCAACACTACCGGGCTCACCTCTGCTGCTAGAGATCGTCGGTTCGATCCCTGCTCATGTCATAATGGGTTTTGTGATGGACAGACACGTGCGTGAGTTTTCCCGGGATTCTTCCGTTTGCTCCGTTTTTCTTCATTCCACCAATTCATCCTATCATCATCCATCGGCCTGACTCAAAGTTGCCTATAGGCCTTAAAAAATTAAATTCAAAAATTCTAATTGCCTATCTTTCTTAGTGAAGAGATTCAGTTGATCAGTAGTGTAAAACAGAATCCAAATTACACCAATGGGCTAAAGGAAACGAGCTTCACTATCTTGATGATTACGAAATAGTAAGTGCACTCGCCAATTTGAAGTTACGTCGCCTTATTAATCGGCCTCCAATCACGGAGAAGCAACACAAAAATAAGATGACAGTAGGGGTCTACTCTTGGCCATGACCCAATGTAAAAAAGTGTCCCTCTTTTGCCTCATCTAGTAAATAAAAGGATTTGACTCTTGTAGCTGTTTAACTGCATGCAGTAACAATATGATTTTGTTAGACATTGTTACGATTACGGAAAGAAACTGCACAGCATTAACTACGACTGAAGAGGTGTGCGGAATCAAATATGCAATAATGTGGCCACGTGCTTTCAAGGTATTTTGATAAGTGTGTGCAGTCAGGCCGGTTGATTCAACGATCCGATCATAGTGGCCACTCTAAAATATTTTGCTTTGCACTCGTGTCTGTGTCTGCATGTGTGTGTGTGTGTGTCGGTGTACGTGCGCGTGTGTGTGAGTGTGTGTGTGGAATCGGCGCATAATTAATACACATTAAAAAGAAACTTTAGAGATATTGCCTGGCATATAACGCCGCAATCTTAAAGAAACCGTACGATACTTAGTAAAAATGTTTTCGTAACTAATACATTCTTTTTCTTTTACGTCATTATTTTTTACCTTTTAATGAATCTGCAAAGAGAGATTTCAAAACGATATAGTTGTTTCATCTGATCATCTTACATGTAATCAAATCTTTGATTAGGCATATACCCATACAATTCTAACAACATAGGTGTCGTATCGTGTGGGTTACTTGAAGAGATAGGGATTTGACGCAATCGGACAAACACGAATAAAAACGGACTTTCCTATAGTTTTCCTTTTCTCAAATCCTTTGTAGCTATATTAAAGAAGTCAGAACAGAAGCGCCATCGGAACATCTTTTACAAAATATAAAAAAGGTTTAATCAAAATCGTTACATCCACTCAAAATTTATCTAAGGACTAATTAGAAAACAAAAATTCCTTTCGGCAGGCCTACAGGCTGAGGTAGATTTCGAACTGTTTTTGATTGAATTTATTGGGGTAAGTGCAGAATAAAAACACTTTAAGTAAATATACTTTTATCGTTTTATTTTCATTATAAAATTATAAATACGGTAACTAATTACCCTAATAGGTTAACTAATTACCGTGCAAACCATTTGTTATTAGAACTGAATGCAGTGATAATCCAATTGAAATTAACAGACCCAATGAAACCCCCCACCTTATACTATACCCCTAACGAAATATGAGCACTATCGAGAAACTAGTTATTGATTTATAGATTAATCATCAAGAGCTTTTCAACGTTACCCCTCAAGACATGGTTATAAAAATTTCGAATTTCCACCACCACCCTCACTCGTACCCCCACAATCCCTGAATCTTGGTGTCACCGTAAACTTCTAAGGGAGTACTATAATTTAGGCAGACAAAGTTTCCCTATAAACTCCATAGGGGCTGATATATATATATATATATATTCAAAATTTCAACCCCCTTTGGCCGATTTTACTCATTAAAATCCCGAATTGTTTCTTCGGGAGTGTTGGCTGAATCCCGAAGATAAAACTAAGTTGATCCCACGACTCAGGCACGTACCCAGAAGTTGATTTGTGGCGGGGTCCAAGGTCTGTCTGTCTTGGTGTGAAATTTACATAAAATGCATATAATTTGCCCAAACTGATGCTAATTTCACAGAAAGTCTGAATTTTGGGGGAGTCCGGACCCCCAGGACCCACCCGCTGCGCACGTCCCTGCCACGACTTATGCTACATTTCATCATTTATGTAATTGTTAATTAAAGTTTGGAATTCCCATTCACTCAAAATATTTCCCATTTCTACCAAAATAAGAACTGGCAAAATGGTGGCAGCAAACTCTTGATCAACATTACATCCACAACTACGATAAGAAACAGTTTTCTCTTTCTGCGCATGTGCAGTTTTCTCTTTAGAACTAACAACTAAAAATATCCAGTTAATCATACAAAAAGTCTGAGTTTTCCTCCATTGCAGTGAAATGAAATGAAATACTAAAAATTCCGCAAAGTTTTCCTTAGAATTGCTAGAAACGTTTACGAAATGTTTAACGGTGTACAGTACGTGACAAAAAAATTACTTATTGTGAACTTTTGTACAAGGAAATAATCGAATACAAGGAAATTGAAAATAGCATTTACCGAACTCCACAGTCACACGAATCAATTAGTTTACAATACTGCTCCAATTTATAGGTATGGGGACGACCAGGTAGCCGTGCGGTCGAAGGCGTTAGGCCAACAACTCGAAGGTCCAGGGTACGAGTCCGGGCAGGGGTGTCTTTCAACTCGAACGTGACATATAATCGTGGCGGACCGAAGTCCACAGTTACTAGACTAGCCCATGGAAAATAAAGTTTACCAAAGTTTTTATCATAGGCATGGGTCACAACTGCAATTCAATACATTAAAGCAAAAAGAAAAGAGTGAAGAGTGTTCCCGGTAGGCGCTACTTTCAAATAGCGTATTGCGAACCTTACAAACTGAAATAAGCACATTGGTATTTCAAATAACCGTGATATTAGATTAAAATGTCATTCCAAAAATCCCAGCAAAGTATAGCTTGATAGGTAAAAAATAACCTTACTCTCTAAAGCACACCATGTTCAATCTTATATCTCCTCTATGTTCGTTTGTCAATAACTTTCGACCCAGGAACTACTAGGGCTACGGTGTTGTTCGGGAGGTCTCGGTAAAACCACCAACGACGTATAGATAATCCAAATTTGACGCTCGCTCCGCCTCGCTTGATTTTTATAAAAACAATATTGTTTTTATCGAATGTACAGGTATATTTACGTGATAGGTTATGCAGAATTTCCTCTGCATAAACTATGAAGTTCCTAAGAGAAACATTATACGACATTTAGGCTTCAGCAACAAGTGCTGGGAAGCCTTATACAATCGCTGTCTGTCTGTAGACAACCTTTAAATCAGGAACTACCAGAGCTACGAACTACGAAGATAGTTGAGGTGTCCCACGACTGAGCTTCGACTCGATTGTTTCCTTCTTACGTAGAAATACATATTGTCTCCATCTTTCCTAAAGTACCGCTTAGTATTCTATTTTAAAAAAATATATAATTCGTAAATGGTGTAAGAAAAGATCTATATTACAATTTAGACCGTCTGGCTTCTTGACGTATGCTTTACAGTACCGGTATCTATGGGATCAGTCTAGCAGAGACTGATGTAAATGGGAGAGTGTCAACAGAAGTAAAAGTCTATCATCTGGGAGAAAACATGGGGATGAAAATTCGCAGAAGAAAATAAATGTCTGTATTTATCCGTCCCCGAAACAATCTCCAACACATTTACATTATTATTATTGAAAGATAACAGAAAATAGTTTGTCATTGATAACTGACTACTTATAGTCATATTCAAAAACTATAATAATAAAACAAGTTAAATAAAATTTATCAGAATGAAACTAATTGTCATGAGACTTCTTCTAGTATGAAACAACATGAACAAAAGCATTAAATTTATATTATCGACATTCATGAAAATAAAACTTATAGTCTCGATCGAGATGAGAGTCTCGAGAGGTAAGTCTTGATCTCGTCTCGGCAGAGTGCGAATTAAACTTTTTAGCCAGGGGGGGGGGGGATAAAACATAACGCACGGACTTCAACATCTCTCTCTCTCTCTCCATATATATATACAGGCGCGGATCCAAGCGGGGGGCTATAGCCCCCCCTTGACGTCCAGGTATACACTGGATAAAATGGACTTCAATTCTACTTTACACTGGATAAAGTGACACAACAATGATTTAGCCCCCCCTGATCATATCCTGGATCGGCGCCTATATATATATTCTAATAATAAATTACAGCCATATTCGATCCACTATGGGATGAAGTATCTCTCCGGAGGAAGGAGTTAGTCTACTGCTCCCATGGTGACCAGACGGGTTGGGGGAGGAGAGCCGAAGCTCTCAATTGTGATCGTCATTGTCTTTTATTCACAGCAGCTCCACAATCGCATCACGAACCTGGGTAAGCAGCGTCCCAGACCTTCTGCCTTTGGAAAAAATCTCTTAGCAGAGCCGGGAATGGAACCCGGGACCCAACGATCTGCAGACGGTAACCACTAGACCAGCGGAGAGAGAGAATGAGTCAAATTTTCCAATAGGTGGTTACTAAATCAAATCAATCATACTAAATCTTTCACATTAAACTACTTCATAAACATCACGAAAGAAATGGAATATGCTTCTTAGCTGCTAGTAAAAGTCCATATACCCTTGTCATTTCCATGAAAATTGTTTCAACATCTGCCAAATAAAAATGTCCTGATTTTCTATCTAATCTTGATCGAAACATCTTCTAGGGGGTAGAAACGAAAAATAAATTTGTCAGGGTGGGAAACTTAAATTTGCCAGGGGGAAAATCCCCTGCATCCCCCCGTTAATTCGCACACTGAGTCACGGTCTCGTCTCGAGTAAGCCTCGATGCATAGAGTCCCGGTCTCGTCACGATTCCTGAACCTTAGTATTGTTCTCGTTCTTGGTCTCGAATTCGAGACGAGACCAAGATCAGTCTCGGTCTCGGTACCATGCCTAGTTGCCGGTATGGTACTGAATGAAAGCACTGGTCTTCCGCTACCGGTACATGACCATGGCGCTATCTTCTCTTCTGCTCCGAAAGAGTGCTAGCAGAAATAAGTTATATATCACTTGTGACATGATTCGTTCAGCTGCTTTTTAGCTCATATAAACAAGCTCTCATAGTGTGGTGGGGAAAGTGAGGATGTGGCTTATTAGGTTCAGGCGAATGAGAGAATGGTACCTAAAGCCGAGGCCCTACGTACTGAATCTTGCCTCCTCTTCTTTGTAAATTCTACTCGAAGGAAATTTGAAACCTGCTTAAACATAAATACCTGTAGAGCACACAAATACGACTAAAATCGAAAACAGAAGTAAATGAGAACATTGTCCCATATAAAATTAGTAACGGTACTTACAGGATGACCATATCGGGATGAGTTGCCGTTGGTATCGCTGTTTGCTCCGTCACCAATCTCACTTCACAGTGTCTTCGCTCTCACTGACAGTGACTCAACTCGTCTGTTTCGAGTCTAGGCACAGCAATTTGTGTCACGCCTCCCCACCAATAGCAGCGAGCATCATTTTTGTAACTCCGCCTCCTCTTCTCGGCTGCAATGAAAAGCTGTAGGTAGGATTTAGTGTGCAAAATGAAGGCATTCTCCAGCTCTGTCCGTAGCTTGTGCCTCCTGTTTGATGCAGGAGTGTAAGAGAAAATTTTATATTAATCTAACAGGAAGAAGTTTGGAATCCTTTGACCAAAAATATCGTAGAATGTAATGCTAAAATGTTCCTTACCCTTTATGGAAAAAAATAAAATGTCTACTTGTGTGAAATGTCGTAAGCAAAACATACTATTAAACGAACAAAATATTCAAGTAGAATGAAAGGATTAAATAAACATATATTATATTTTATGAACACTTCAAAAACATTCATATGTAAAGTTTATTCATTTACCTATTAAGAAATGAACAAATCTATTAAGACTTTTATTTGACATGGCGAGTTAAGCTGAGAGCACTGTCTTTTGCTTAACCATGATATAGCCCATTATTTACAGAGCAGAGTAAAAAATTATCTGCAACTAAAAAATTCTAGAGCTGACATGATACACCTGTATGTCTGTAATTAAGAACAAAATCTAACAATACATGAATATTACCCAATTGAAGTTGCAAACTATCAATATTCATTTTCTTCCCCCCTCCCCCTCTCTTTTCTACGAGAGACATTTTAGTATTCCCTCCCCCCATGCGTAGCCTAGTCGCTAGCGCTCAACTTCGGTGCGTGCAGTCCTGGATTCGATTCCCGGTGGGGGCTCAAAATTTCGGTGTTGACCCAGCATCGTGAGGACAATTAGGGAGGTGCTGTGAATAAAATACAGTGGCGATCACAGTTGACAGCTTCGGCTTTCCTCTCCCAACATGTCTGGTCAGCGTGGGAGCAGTAGACCAACTCCTCCTTCGGGAGAGGCCTCATCCAGTAGTGGATTGAATATGACTCTCTCTCTCTAGAGAGAGAAAGAGAGTAAGATCTCGCATATCCGGGCCTCAAGTATCCGGTGCTCCTATTATTCGTGCTGGCTATCTTTCCAAGGAACTTTCAAATTGTCCACGATAAAATACACAATTTTCGGCTTGTGACAACTTTCCTCCTACCACTTTGCTGGAATTATGGTCAAACATTTTGGGTGACGACGAGTTGCCTGATGTACCTTCACAGGACAATGATACCGAAACTTACCTTTAGGTTGCCGAATTGATTCCCGATTTCGTAAATGTTAGGATGGATGATATGGCTTAGAGGCTGCAATGTGACGAATATCTACCTGGGTAGAAACAGCTGGAAGATCAAAAAAATATAAACCAGGTCACTAACTCCACTACTCAAGACAATGATAGCGACTATGATCCCATCATTCCGACAACCTCAAATAGGGTTACTTCTATGTCACCTTTATATGCTATCGAGACATTGATTTCATTTCTCGAACAAGAAGACTGCGATTTTCAGGGCATCGTAAATTTGCGCAAAATTCGTACAGGTTAGAAAAATAACTGCCGACTCAAAGAAACAACAAAAAATTATAGTAACTATTTGAGAACCTAATTCCATACATACATTATGTACTGTATTGCATCACATACAGTGTGTAGTACCTAAGTTGTCATTCACAATTTTTATGTAGTTTCATTCATTACATACAGTACTGAAGTTTAATATTTAACATACCTGTGTTATCCGTGATTTTCGCGTAGTCTATCTGTGCACCCTTGGACATCCATACGCGAGGACTTACTGTAAAAGACAGTGGCGATCACAGTTCAGAGCTTCGGCTCTCCTCTTCCAAGCCGTCTGGTCAGCGTTGGAGCGGTAGCCCAACACCTCTTTCTGGGAGAGCCCTCATCTAGTAGTGGATTGAATATGGCGGTGAATTATTAATTATATATTAATCACAATAATGACGGTAATCACAATTACACATGCAACAAATTTTCAAAACATTTAGTACCAGTATTATTCCCACAATTACAGATTACGGACTAGTGATGAGCAAAATCAAGACCAAGACCAAGACCGTAGCGGTCTTGGTCTTGCACACCCAGTCTTGGTCTTGATCTTGATCTTGGTCTTGCTTGCAAGAGTCTTGCAAGTCTTGCTTTTAATAGGTTTATACGTTTCATACGTAAATTTTATCCTTGCCTGCCTTAATGCATCAATAATAACGGAAATATGTTTTAATGTATTGTTTATCTTTATGTAAGTGCAGAGAATAGAACTACCGAAGTTCAACTTCACTTTAATTTGAACAACTTCACTAACATTATATTATTTTACTTTTAGTTTACTTGCTGTTTTAGGCACACAACTGTTTCGTAAGCTTTGGCAGAATGCAATCATGGGTTATCGAAAATGATGTCCACATAATTTAGAAATTGACCTTGTAACAATCCATTGAATTGTGCTCTCTGTCATCTTCTAGTCACTGTTCACTGTTCGAATTGTTTACCATTCTCCGTGCTCCAGGTAAGTTCCAAAGGAAGATCAAACATACACGGGTATTGTGTTTAACTAAAATTTACAATGGAATCTTTTTTCCGTTCAGAAATTTTGACTTCGGACCTTATATGAAGCATATAGATAGCGAAAATAACACGCATAGACTCGCACTCTGTCATATATTTGTGTCCCGAGTAAGTCGAGTCGTGTAAAATCAACCTTATACTTGACCTTAAAGGTGAAACTTTATATTAACTAAATTAGTTATCAGATGCATTTTCAGGTATTTTTACGTGTATAACACAAATTTCACCCTGAAATTGTTCTCAAATTGAATGTTTTTTATACAAACTCCAGTTTATGATCGAAAATTAACAAAATTCCATAGAAAGTAATGCCGTGAAGGAACAACAATACAACTGTGGGAAAGGGGAAGGGGGCTGGGAGATTATAAATACATAAAAAATAAGTGTTTCTAATACCTTTTGGGGGTCTAGGGCGCTTACAATCGCTAAACCACTGATCAATTACACGGTTATTTAATGCGGACTTTTTAAACAATACTGAATACATGTTTATTTGAATTTTTACTTTCGTACGTACATCTTTTCAACCCCTCTTCTCTTTGGTGTGTAATTCCGGAACAAAATTGCAACACTCTCGCTTCTCCTGCGCTCTCTTCGTTTACGTACATTTTCAATGCCCCTTACCATACAAACATTATCATAACTATATTACAAACTAAAATTATAATTAATAATTAGAACAGTAAACGTTTTTCAAAATACTTACCAAAATAAATTCTCGTCTGTAATGTCACATCTTATATTTGTTTCAAACATCTGTTTAACATACTATTAATTTTTTGAAAGTTAAATATTTTAAATGACTGTTGGTAAGCACGAGAAAACGCAACTGATTTGATTATTTTTATAAATATTCGAAATTAAACTTTACAATGAAACAGTTAAACAATGATACTAATTATAGTGAATTAACAAGTTCTAAAAATGAAAATAAACATAATGAATTGTTTTTCAATCTAAACAGATTTCAGTTTCTTTGATTTTTCATTAAAAAGTGATTCAATGAATTTTTTCTGCACCATTTCACGTTTTCGTCTTTTATTTAAAGATAAATATAAACAATTCAAGTCCGTTATTATTATTTAGGTTTTTAAAATTCAACAAACGAATTCTAATTTTACTTTTAATTACAACATATTTATAACAAACTTTGTAATTGTAATATATTTTTTTAAAGAACTAACTTTAGGAACGTAACGGAGCATTGCTGAAGTCGCCAAATTGCGAAACCGCTGGGCATCGGAACGATTTTGCTACGCATCTCCTTGAGGTGAACCCGCTTTTCCGCTTTTCTCCAGCGCTTCGCTTCTTTCTTAAAAACCGTGTAGTCGATCAGTGGTTTAGTGATTTCAAGCGGCCTAGGCCCAACAAAAGGTATTAGAAACCCTTATTTTTTATGTATGTATAATCCCCTGGGCCCCCTTCCCCTTTCCTAAAGTTGAATTTTTGTTCCTTTATGGCATTACTTTCTATGTAATTTTGTTCATTTTCGATCATAAACTGGAGGTGAAATTTGTGTTCTACACGTAAAAGTACCTACGGAAATGCATCTGATAACTCATTTAGTTAATATAAAGTTTCACCTTCAAGGTTGATTTTACTGCTTAAAAGTCGCTCAAATTACACGACTCGACTTATTCGGGACACAAATATATGACTGAGTGCGAGTCTATGCGTGTTATTTTCGCTATCTATATGCTTCAAACAAGGTCAGAAAACATGTCCGAAGTTAAAACTCGCTGAACAGCAAAAATTGTTCCCTTGTTAGTGTTGTTGTTTTCGTCTAAGAAGCACCCATGTCCACAAACCCAGACAATTGACGATAATGAGACTAGTCATGGCTCAAGCGAGCTCTGGCAGAAGAGTGATAGAAAGTATAATTACTTACAAATTTTAATTTTAATTTATTTATGCCTAACAGGCATCTATGGCCTAAGGCTTGGGACAACAATGGGAAAGTTAGCGGACTGGGCTTTGAGTTAGGGTATCATCCCAGCATTCGCCTGGTGGTACTGAGGAAAACTCTAGAAAACCTCAGCTAGGATAGCCGGTCGCGGGATTCCATCCACGGGCTTTCCGAATGCGGCGCCACCGCTTTACCAACTCACCTACGGCCGCTCGGTAAAATTACATACGAGTTTGTGGACCAATACTTTTCTGTTGAACAAATATATCAAAGTAAACCTGCTGAATTTGAAGCATTTCTGTGCTTAATACAAGCCCACACGCCTGTTACTTCTAGCTTACTCTAAAGTAACTTTTGCGTTGTATCCAAAACCATATCCCACATCTAGTAATATTCCTTCCGACTTTATCTACAAGTGACAATCAATTACCAAGTGTACTGCAAAAACCGTTGTTTTATTCAGACTCAATTCTCCGTACCATACACATAAAACAAAACTCAGTTTTCAATAACACATATCAACAGACATTTTATAAAATCGACTAGTAGCTTAGAACACAAAGACTTGGTTACACAAATCAGTACAGACTCCGAACTGACCATAATCCACCTTTATCTAAATCAATAGATCATACCACGACAAACCTAACAGCAGGAAAGCCAGGACATCTGACTTCCTTTTGCCCTTTATCCAAATTATCCTTAAGGCGAATTTAAAGCCAAGATCTCCGACAAGAGATATCAGCACTATCTCCGTATGTGCCTAATGTATTTTTTGTCGTTGCACGAAATTTCAATGTTGCTCCTACAAATTCAATCCTAGAGAATTCAGACTTTCAGGGAAGAAAGTTCATAAGTAATTCAAGAGTTCTATCCGTGCCGATCTTTCATTTTCTATCTTGTTCATTGTTGAAATCGTTTCATTGTTGTTATGCCTATAACAATGGAGCTCTTTCAACAATGAACGTACTTATGAACGTGCAACCCTTGGTCTTGGTCTTGGTCTTGCATCGATATCCCTGGTCTTGGTCTTGGTCTTGCCTCCCTTGGTCTTGGTCTTGGGCTTGTATCGATATCCCTGTTCTTGGTCTTGCATGCAGGACAAAGACCAAAACTGCAAGAACAAGACTCTTGTGCTCATCAATATTACGGACGTGTGTGTAGGTTTATAATGTCCCGTATTGCGAGCAATAGTCATTACCTCTATTTGATATAGGGTCTAATAATAATAAAAAGAATACAGACTACATATACTTTTGGTGAACTTGCGTCACAGCGTTACGTGACATACTTTAAATCTTAACTTACATACACACATATACATTTATGAATTTTAATGTTCAAATCTTTCTTTCCAGATTACGTTGGTTCGTATACACACACATGTTAATCTTGTTTATATTTAAATAAAATGCGGACTCTAAAAATTTCTGAATCCATAGCGATAATTGAATCTGTTATCTTTTAATCTTATGTATATGAAAGTTCTTATTATTGGTTATAATAAACGCGGAAACTATTTTCTCGAGTCAATAGCGTATAAAATTAATAGCCAAAAGAGTGATTTGATATAAGGTAACTCAGTGTAGGTGAAACCACTGAATTTACATGGAACGTAAAAGACGTTACAGTAGAAATTGTGCAATAAACACCGACGATATAGGAAAAAGTCTATTTTTTCTAGATGCCGGCCGAAGCTACCGAAAATAAATGAAAACAATTGAGGTACATCGCTTTGAGTAGAAATATTTTGGTGGAAATATTCCTATAAACGCCGAAGATATAGGATAAAGTCCTTTGTTTCAATATGGCGGCCGGTGGTACGGAAAATACCTGACAACCATTTAAATACATTTAAAAACGATTTAAATATATTTAAAATGGTCTGAGTCGAAATGTCCAGGTTTGGTCGAGCTATTCCCAACATATCGAAGATATAGGGACAATTTCATTTTTCAAGATGGCTGTCGAAAATAGCTCCAATACATGGAACCGCTGAAGTACAATCACGTGGGTAGAAAATAAATTAAAACCAATGACGCAGGTCGTTCTGGGTCGAAATACGTTCGTTTGGGAGAAATATGCCTTCTTTATGAATATTAGTCGGCAATATTGGATTCAACATGTCTACTTTGAGATCATTTAATGTGTTTTTCGTAACCTAATCTTGATAATTTCCCTTTACCCCAAATGTCGTTTGCTTGTTCGTTTGGCTATACTAACTAAACCCTCTGGGGGACTCCGCCCCCATGGTACAGATCTACCCCCACAACCCCTGGGACTGCGGCCCCATAGGGGAGGTTTGCCCCATTTATTGTAACCTACTCTTGGTCATACACCTTAATACCAAATTTCGTTTCTCTATCTTCAGAGGTGTAGAAAATGGGTTTTGGGTGGCCATTTTGGATTAAAGATGGCGACTTTTAAACGTTTTCTTATATTAGCGTGAGCTACTTGTGATGGTACACATTCATACAAATTTTCATTTCTCTAGCTTGAATGGTGTGGAAAATGGTTTTGGGCCACCATTCTGAATCCAACCTTTTCAAATATTTTCCTAAACTACTTGTGATAATAGACCTTTATGCCAAATTTCGTATCTCTAGCTCAAACCGTGTGGAAAAGAGATTTTTAGGGTCCGCCATTTTTGATCCATGATGGCGTCTTTGGGGACAATTTGTAATATTTTCGTAACCTACTAGTGATGATGTACCTTCGTACCAAAGTTCGTTTCTCTAGCTTCACCAGGCTATGCCCTCTATAAAGTAATAGGTTTTGCGACCATTTTGGATCCAAAATGGCGACTCTTTCAACCTTATGTAATATTTTCTTAACCTACTACTTAACCTTCATTCCATATTTGGTGTTTCTAGTTCCAGCGGTTTAGGATATGAACTCTACATAGGGATGAAGAATACTAAGCGATTTAAAAGGACATGCCACTTTTATAGTCAAACTGATGCATTTCCCCACTGTTTGAGACCATGACAAATCCAACGGTGTATGGTTCATCTCTGTGTGACCTGTAGTTACTGAGATCTAAGGGGGACAAAAAAACATACAGATTTGGAATACTAAGCGATTGAAAAGGTCCTGCCACTTTTAGAGGGTATTGATATGTGATTTCATACTCTGAGACTATTACGAATCCAACGGTGTATGGTTCACCTCTGTCAGACTTGTAGTTAATGAGATCGAGGAGATGCACAAATGGAGAATACTGAGCGAATCAAAAGGACATGCCAGTTTTAGAGTCAAACTGATAATTTTCCCCATCGTTTCAGACCATGACGAATCCAACGGTGTATGGTTCATCTCTGTGTGACTTGTAGTTACTGAGATCGAAGGGGGGTGGGGTGACAAACATACCATGTCAAAATACATAGGGAAATGGAGAAAACTAAGTAAATGAAAAGGACCTGTCAGTTTTAGAGTCAAAGTCATAAGTTTCCCCACCGTTTCAGATCATGACAAATCCAACGGTGTATGGGTCAACTCTGTCGGACTTGTAGTTGCTGAGATTCAAGGGGGAGACAGACAGACAGGACGAACCCTATATCTTCCTTTATTCACTGACGTTCATACGGGTGCGCTAAAAAGAGAATAATTTTTAATAAAAGAAAATAAAAAAGACGACATGAAAATTATCAGTTTCTAAAAAATTAAATAAAAAATAACGTTCCTTACATCTGCCGACCTAGGCAGCTGCCTAGTTCTTCCTAGGCCTAAATATGTCGTCTGCCCCGTTGTGTAAAAAGATTGATCAGAAGCTCTTGCACAAGACTATTCCTTGTCTTCATTTCTATTGTGGACTAGAACCACGAATTCACTCGGAAATATCAGGCGGAATGCACTGCAATCATGCTCTAAATGAAGGGTCCAATTGAAAAAAAAAAAAAAAACACCTTTCTTACTATGGCTTACGGAAATCGCAAGTTCGTCGCCCAGTAACAAACGTTCTCCATAAGATTCTAACCTGAGCAAGATCAATACAGTTTCCATTGCAAACACCTATTTCTCGAAGATGGATTCTAATATTATCCCCCCCGAACGTAGTCTTGGTCTTCCCAACGTTCTCTTTCCCTCCGGCTTTCCCATCAAGGGGAATATAATTTTTGTTTCTCCCCCATCCGAACTACATGGCCTGCCCATGTTAGTCGTTGCGATTTCATTATTCTTACATCGGGTGAGTCGTAAAGTCCGTGGGTGGAGTTCTTCATTATACAGTCTCCATAATTTCCCAGTAATCTCAACCCGTTTCGGCCCATATTTCTTTCTCAAGCCCTTATTTTCAAACACTCGTAATTTATGTTCATCTGCTACGGTCGTAGCAGCCATAACTTTCTCAGCCGCGGCAGAATAACCGTTCTGTATATTTTCAATTTCAACTTTCTTGATAATAATAGCGACGTTAGGAGTTTCTGGACTGAGTAGAAACATGCGTTGCCCGATAATAAATGGCTTTTTATGACCTCGTTTTTGCTTGTGCTCTAAGTATTTAAATTTGTTTAATTTCTCTATGTTCTCATTCTTAATTGTTATGTACTACCTATTTCCGTTATACCCTGTGTTTCGACTTGTTATAATGTATTTTGTTTTCTCTATGTTTATATCGGTTTGGAGTTACTGGTCTCCCACCAGGCGCCTCCCCAGGTTGCGGATAGGGGAATGCCGACCAGATTTGGTGGGTACCGGAAATATTCCGGGGCGGACCAAAACCAGTACTGCTGCCTTGCAGTTAGTAGAGGGATCTATAAAGGCTAGGGGAAGATAACCCCGAACAAAAATATCATGGTAAGGGGAAGCAACATCACTATTACCACTCTGAGACTGAAGATGAATGACATCGGCAAGGCTCGGAGATGGACAGAGGATATCTTGAATGTCTACCTTTACTGCGAGGTCGTAGAGACGACAACTCTACACCGCTAAAACATGTCAAGAAATAGTAACAGGTGGTTTATGGATTCTCCTGGGGTAAAATATTCCGGAGGTAAACTACTCCCTCATTCGGATCTCCGGACGGGGACTGCTTCATGGGGCTCCAAGAACAGGATTCAGAAAGACCTTAGAATAGGAACGTGGAACGTACGAACTACGAACATTATATCAAACGGACGCTTTTCAGGTGGAGATACGCGAGACTGAGAAGTACGAGCTAGACATATTAGTGATAAAAGAAGTTCGGTGGAAGGGCCAAGATAGCATCCCACAGCCCAGTAAATGAAGGACCAAAAATGGTGTCGAGCTGAAATAATTTATAAAAAGCTAATTTTTTCAGGATTTGCTCTTTGTGGCCTCCGAAATGAAATCCCAAAAGTCCCCTAAAATCCCTTCCCCCCAAAATGACGGACAAATATGGCGGCCGGGCTCGCAACATATACCCTAGTGGAATTTATTCAAATGTCTGTAAGTCAGTCCCTAATTGACCTATACAGTTGAAACAAGAATCAAAAAACGCAGAATAGAACACAGCTTCAATGTATGTATGTTTAAGGCCCATTCCACCAAGCCTCGTCTGAGTTTGATGGTGGTGGTGGTGGGGGGAAAGGGCAAATTCACACATTTTCATGAAAAACACCTAGCGAAACGCCACCTCTGTGGTACCCCAGGACTAAATGAAACAAACTGTTTCTGGTTGTTTTCATCACAAGAACACAAAATGTATACGTTGCAGTTTGTCAGTTGGTATAGCCTTTACAGTATATATAGTATATAGCCTATAAAGTATATTCCTTTACATTAAAAACATACAAAGTTAGTGGTTTTTTAAAGCAGTGTTTGGCAGTTTTGTTTGAAATTAATTGGCAACACTGTTGTTTACTTCCGTCCCAGAAGTTTTCTTAGAGTCATTGCTATCAGACGTGTTTTCGGTTCGCGAGTGATTTTGTCCCCCGCCGGGATCTGTGTAGTTGTCGTACAGTGTTCAAACTGATATCACATAAAACAATAACAGACTCGCATATAAACATACTAATTATTTCGCTTGCGTTATATTTGTTCTCGCGTGCGTGTGTGTCTGCGTGCCTACGTATATAAGTATGTTTCCGCAATTGTGTTTCTTTGTGTTGTGATCTATGGACCTAACAATGGAAGTAGAACTCGATAGCTGTGTTATTTGCAACACACCACTGAGCGCTGGGAAAACTGTTAATGTAACTACGCGAGGGTTGCCTGCTCTCGTAAGTGCAAGTGTTTCTCGGGGTGATGGGATAGATACACATTTTAAAGATGTAAGCAGTGTTTGCGTACATGTTGAATGTCGTAAGAACTACACTCGGGCCTCTACTATTAAATAGGATATTAAGAAAACACTTCCGGTAGATGAAACGGCCACTCCCAGTACATCAAGGGTTTCACCACGCACTACGGCACCGCCTTTTGATTTTAAAAGGGATTGCTTATTGTGTTCAAAAGAGGCGTCATTTAAAACAGAATCGAAAATGCATCAGAAATATCGAAGATCAATTCATGAAGTTACTACGCTTAGCATTAAGGGGTCTATAGTTGATCAAGCAGAAAAATGTAAAGATGAATGGGGTAGGTTAGTGCTTGGTAGAGTGAACAGTGTAGTGGACTTAGTGGCAGCAGAAGCAAAGTACCACAGAGATTGTTTCGCTTCATTCTTTAACCCTGTAACATCTGAAACAGCGGGAAGACCAACTGAGGATAGAAAGCGAAAGGCTTTTGACAAACTTTGTACTTTTGTAGATAAAGAAGATGAATGTCAATTTTCAATGAGCCAGTTGTATGAACGATTGATATCTTAATTGGACGGCGCTGAAGGATACACATCTAATCAAGTAAAAAATCTTCTTAAACAGAGGTACAGGGACAGACTGGTAATAACAGAGGGATGTTTGGGCTATGGAAGAGATCCTGTACTTACTTTTAAAAGTGCAAGAAAAAAGCTAATACATGATTCCTGGTACAAAAAGAGAGAAGTAAATGAGTAAAATGAGAGAGAACGTATTGTTACAATGGCTGCAAAAATAATTAGAGAAGATATTCAATCTAAAATCTATAACAATACTTGCTATCCTGCAACGGAGCACATGTTTCATAATGAGGACGATCTCATTCCAGAGTCTTTGAAATTATTTGTTCAGGCCGTGACATCAAGCAAAAAAGGTGATCCGAATGTGCTGTATCGAAAACGTCTTATGATCTACCATTCTGTTATTTCAATGTGTCGACAACGTACTTTTATATCACCAATCCAACTAGCAGTTGGAGTTTACTGTTTGCGACATTATGGATCTCGACAATTGATCGACATCCTTCATAGTCTTGGGATGTCTACCAGCTACAGCGAAGTAAGAAGATATGAATATTCTAGAATGTGTTCGAATATTCCAACAGAACCTCAATATTCAGAAAATTTGATCCAGTTCGCGTTTGATAACGCAGATATGAACACGAGAACATTAGATGGTCATGGTACTTTTCACAGTATTGGGGGGATAAGAATATCTACACCACCGGAGAAAATCTGCGAAGATACGCGTGTAGAACGTCTTGTACCGCCTTCAGTAGATATGATATCTGCTCTTGCTAGAAGGAATATAACATTTTACAAAAGACCAACCAACAGTGGACTCTTAAATATGGAAATAAAGAGACTGATGCCAGCAGAGGATATGACAGTACCTAATCTCCATCACGCTGTCTTTACAGATAATGTTTGGTTGATGATGCATCTCACGAAAAGTTCACCTAAACCATCTTGGAAGGCCTCACGCACGCTATCGCTCAATATGATTACCCACAGTTTAATATGTGCAGCGTAACTGCGGTCCCTTTCTTCAATATGGCAGCATCAAACCTCAGTACAATTTATACTTCTCTTCTCTTCGCATGCGAGGAAAGTAAGAAAATGGGACAGGATTCCTGCATTGTTACATTTGACCAGCCTCTTTACTGGAAGGCTGTAGGCATTGTCGCATCAGCTGACCCAGACAGTGATTTAGCTAAAGAAGTAGTCAAACTGGGATGTTTTCACTTATTAATGTCATATTCAGGTACTATTGGGCACATTATGTCAGGTAGTGGACTTGAAGAACTTTGGGCTTTATTGTATGTGCAAAATACTGTTGTGCACATGTTCAGTGGAACTGCATACGCAAGAGCATTGAGAGCACATTTTCTGACATACATAGAAGTCTACCAGCAACTTTGGAAGTATTGTTACTTAGGCGATGAGGATAAGGAAAGTAGAATACGTTCCAGTTGTGATGATTTAATATCAGGGATTAAAACTTTAAACGACCTGAAGTATCATCCTGACATGAAAGAACTAATAGCAGATCTAGCCGTGGTAAAGACACAAATGAAGGATAAAGGCCGAACAGCAAAATTGTGGCTGCAATACCTGG
>JAGDQP010001440.1:90518-122727 GCA_022664845.1 Lepisma saccharinum | reverse complement strand
TATATATATATATATATACGCATTTAGGAAATTTAATAAAATTAGTGACCAAGGGCACGTGGAGGTTAGGTAAGTCAGATACTTTTTTTTTTAATTGCACACTCGATTGACTCGTGTTTTTTCAAGCTTTTGAAAATAGGACTTTCTGTGTTTAGACGCTAGTTCGGAAACAATCGCTAGAACATAAGAAAACTATTCAAAACAAACAGAGTTTTTAGAAACAAACTGTTAAACAAGACACAATACAAGGAATAAAGATAATCACATGTGTAAAATAAAAATCACAAACTTTAAGCAACTTCCATGAGACATAATTATGATGGAAACACATGATGTTACATGAAACACTGTCAAATTTCAGGTGAATACTGGTACAGATGGTATTTGCTGTACTGTTACACACACACACTAAGAAGAATTAACGAACGAGATACTAGATATTACAACTAGTAAACTGTGGAAAATTTTTACAACTGAATTTTTCCGTTTCGAAATAGAGTATAAATCTAATCTATCAGTAATTATATGCAGAAGGATATTATAATATTACAAGCATGCAGACAAATTCTGTCTTCCCTTTCATAAGTTGAAAATACTTTTTATTAAAGATTTATTTCTAAATGTCATGCTTATGATTATTTTAAGGACCTATGGTATTTTTAATACATTCACTTATTTCCTCTGTCATATTACATTCGCAGATCAATTTGTTTCCAACATGCAAGGGTGCCCATAAATATTAAAACGTACTCTCATTGACCTGTGCCTTAAGGTTCAGAGGGTTTCAGTAAAAATGACTCTACACTAATTATTGTAAAATAGGGGAAGATAGAGAGAAAGAGTTAAAAACTTAAAACAAAAAATATGAAACTGAAAGTTCTAGGGAACTAAGAGAGAGTTATGTTTTATCCAGGGTTCTTATCCCTACACCTTTAGATATGAGCCAGGGAACTGGAGGAGGAGATATGGGGAAAAGTAATCAATCAAATGCCACAGAATGGACAGTGCAAGAAAGTGCCACACTTTAATAGTGATTAATTAAGATATTTGATTGCATTAGCAGTGAAGTGCTGCAGTCCACGAAAAATGTTTACAAGTTTTCTTTCTAGTTTCTTCCTATTTTCGCAATAACTTAAATCACACGTTATGAGTTTGTATGGTAATAGAGAATTTTAAAAAAATATATATTTGAACCGATATTACTTTAGCTTGGGTTGGGTGTTCTTTTTTACGAATCGGATCTTTGAGAGAGTAACGAATAGGTTCATTGAAATAATATAGTGACAGACACACAATAGGTTAGGTTAGATTGCGTTAGTTCAAGTTAACTGTTTGGTTTTAAAAGGAACACTCGACACATAATAAAGACATGTATTTATCCGGATTACCTACTATTACATATTTATAGATAAATCAATTTAAAACATTTACTGTCTGCCATGAATTCAAGTGTATAAAATTACTGCAACAAAATAATCCTATACAAATTTGCATATTTAATTATCATAAAATCTTCATTTTTCACTTATACAACAAGTCCCTAAGGTTTTACAAATAGTTTCAGTATTCATTAAAACTCGCAGTGTAATCAGAATATTTTGTACAGAAATTAATGCTTGTTTCCTAAAGTTCACGCCAAAAGATAAAATTTTATTCTTAAAGTTCAACTTTAACAATAATGACATTTAGTTCTTTTTCTTTCTTTACCCTTGAAATTGAAACCATTCATTTACACAAGGATTTTTTTAAATAATTAAGTTTTTATTTATTTATTATATCCTTAATCCTTTACGGTTTTGCTTATTTTCTTTACACCACAATCGTAAGATATGCAATCAAAATAAACTGCGAATTGTGTTCATTTCATGTGATCAGTAATTAGTAAAATGAAAATTTTATGAATAGATAATATTTACATTGCGGGTTGAAAAGAGAGATCAGTGGGGTAGCCCAATATAACGGAGATTCTATAGGTCAATATCGGTTTCTTGTAATATATATAATATTTTATTATTTTTTACCATTTTTATGATTGTGGCACAAGGCAAAACATACGCAGAGATAAATAGATCAACAGATAAATTGTACTGCTGAGAAAAAACTAACACTAAATGATACAAAAACTTGTTAAATGATGAAGAATTCTGAATGAACCCAGAACTTTTCTAAAGATGACCATCACATATTATTGGAGGGAAAGCAACATTTACAATAAGAGTTTAAGTTAGAGATATCGAATTTTACTATTGTGTCACTTCCTGGAAGCCTTGAATATCATTGGTTTCTTTCAGAATTTGGTAACTTGAAATTGCACAGCTAGTAATAACAAAGCCAAATATAGTCAGTATTTTCCAAACAAATTAAGGCGTTTTAACAATTTACGTATTGAAAACTGCAGCCTCCTTACGCTGGATATCGTTACGCAGTAAACTTGCGCAGGCCGCAATGGTGAACTTGTATGTAGAAGTTGGTTTCGGGAGGGGTCCATTGGCTTCCGGGGGTCCAACGTATATTTGGGCATGAAATGTATATAAATACAGACAATTAAGCCTAAAATTATACTAATTATGCCTATAACTACGCACTGGGCGGGGGGGCCCCTTAAACACGTCCCTGTGGTGGAGTCAGAGTTGTCTTAGGAACTAGGCTTCAGTTCACGAGTCATAGATACCAGAGTTCGAATCCTGGTTCAGATATTATGCTTGTAGAATTTTAAGCTTAACTGCGTATTGAACTTGGATCGTACGAAGTCATTAATTACTAAAATTACTCCATTAATACAAAATACAGTTCTTAAAAGTATCTTACTGTCTCCAAGACGTTTGTTTTGCCCCTGACTGCACATGCATGCTTATCTGCTGTGCAGGTAAATTAACAAAACTTTCTACTGGTTACAACGGTGGTGAAGATTCAATGGTGGTCAATGTTGGTCGAGACTATAAGAATAAACTTTAGCTGTAGGTGCTATGGCAATTAATAGCCGAGATAGTCTCAGAAAGGGATTTTCAAGATGGTAGCAGTAGTTAAAGGACATGTTAGGGTGCTAAAGTATTCAAATTTCAGTCGAATGTCATTTGTTTCAGGTCGATATGCTGATTAGGATTTCTTATAAAGGAGAGAAGTTCATATTAGCCTTTGTGGAAAGTCGATTCGTTTACAAGATACAAGGAAGTCCATTATTGGAAATCAACTTGTACCAGGAGGTTGATATTTGAAGTTGATATGTGTGGGTTGACAGTGATACCATACCAACACGGTAAAAATATAATTTTTCAAACAACAGTACGTTGATTTATTTGATATTTTCTTTCCTTTAGTGGTGGTAAACATTATTCGTACAATGCAGAAAGTGACTGACCTGTAAACTGTTATTATTACTCGATGTCCTTTCCTTCTGTTGCGATAACATGTTTCCAAACAACTGTCAACTGTTGAATGCGGTTGAGGGTAAAATTATATGTGTGAAGAGAGCATCTTACGGCATGATGCTGCGGATGTCACGGAAGGGTGTATTTCTTAGTGGTTCTTTCATTTCTGAAGACAAATCAAAGATTTGGACTCATCTCAGTTCAATAACACGGGTGCTCAAGTACCTACCAGTAACGTGCGAAGTGCATCCAGGTGATACACATCCGTTGTGGTAAGAGGGTATCATCCACAGTTTTGTTTGGTGGATGATTTATAACCCCTTGAAATTGCCTTGACCATCTAGCCACGATAAAGCTGACTCACCATAAGGCTCCTGGAATCCCTTGTGAATTCGCAATGGGTTTTTCCCGCCTACAACTTGAAATTTTGTGAATATGCCCTGTTCCTGGGCTGTAAACATTAATTACAGAGGTCAAAGACGCACTTTCACAGCGTCTATTCTTGTATTCACTATCGCGTAATTGGCGAAATAGTCCTATCCATAGCAATTCCTTTATCTATTTACTGGATTAAATTACAGCGTCTAATTCACAAACACTGAGTACTAATCTGCAACCAAAACGTTTAGAGAACACTACAGAGCTAGTTTGTCATTTATCACAACAATAAGATACCAATGAATTGCAACAGTATTGCCAATTCAAGAAAATGGTCCTAGTAGTATATATTTAGCTGAGAAAAGCGAACTATTCCTTATATATCATTTTAAGAATTAATGATAACAATGAGACAAACCATTGTTTGAAATACGTTGCTTGGCTTCTAGTGAACTGTTTACATTGGAGACAATTACATACTAAATTTTAAGAATCTATTTTAAATATAAATATAGTGGAATCATAGTCATGGTGAGATTTGAAAAGATAATATTATCAGAAAGAAACAGGCACTAAGCGAAAGAGATGTTCTGAATTTTTAGCTGTGTGTTCAACTGAAGATCAACATGGTTCCTCTGATAGTCCTACTGGTTTTAAAGATTAAAGGATTGTTGAAGTTATGATGTCAGACACCTCCGTTGCTATGAGAACGGCCTAAAATTTGTCCAGAGAGATAATCACACTGTAAGTTAATGGATGGAAGTACTCAAAACAATGACCTTAAAATTCTTCAGGATTGTTGAATGCTTTGATAGTAAAGCTAAACTTGTCATGGAAAAAGTGAAGAAACCTATTCAGGTAGTAGTTTTTTTTTCACACAGCACGTGCGACCCTTACCGAAATACGTTTGGTCAGTGAATGCACGCAACTATATCATCATATTTTGTGTATCAATTCAGTAAACTGATAGCTAATGCAGTCCTATAATCTTA
The DNA here is from genome assembly GCA_022664845.1 of Lepisma saccharinum. NCBI lineage: Eukaryota > Metazoa > Arthropoda > Insecta > Zygentoma > Lepismatidae > Lepisma > Lepisma saccharinum. Next base: position 117,989 of record JAGDQP010001440.1, on the reverse strand, counting down.
TTATTCCATAGGAATATCACTTTCAGTGCTGCGAAATGTTGATTCGTATTCAAATATTATAACAAAACATTATATGGAATGCTAGATAAACGTTTGGCTGCGTCATTTGTTTGGACGGGGAGCATACTCGTAACCACGGAAACAGAGGTGAACTAACATAAAACTGAAATGGTCTACACAATGCCTGCACATGACTAAAAGAGCCTGAAAGATGATGAATCTGCTCCTCATCTACTTGTCCTTCCCCACACAGAAAAAACGCCCTAGCAAATCCAGCTATATTTGCATTGCTAAACTAAATTGTTAAAATTTATAGTAATCGTAGCCATAATTGTGTTACAGTAACGATACCCTTGTGCTAAGTTGCCTATATCTGGTATTGTATAGTTGTGATTCCTAAACAATTATTGCTAAATTTTGTATTGCTGGGGAAATAATATGTATGGCTGATTGAACCATATTCGCTCATGACATACAATTAGGATAATATATTTATTGCTGTTCGAATAATACTGTGTGGTTGTTGGATGTGCATGCGCAGAAAAGGAAAGAAGTATAGCCACTAGAACTATACGGTTACGTGGGACACTGTGTGCTTATGTTGTTGGAAGCCATCTTTTTCCACTCGAGAGAAACTACAAGATTGTGTGAGGAGTAGCTAACGATGATAAGGAAAGTGAATATCTTGGAGATTTATGACCTTACTTGAAAATTTTAAAGGTGAGTGTAAAATATAGCATATTTTTTTATGAATGGCCCACCACTTGAGGCATATGAGCACAATATTTACGGTACTTGCATAAAATATCGTATCTTTAACAATATTATTTTACTGATATAACTAGTCAAAAAATAATAGGGTTGGAGTAATCATATAATCCTGTTTTTCATAGTTAAAATTGGGACAGCAATACTACGGGTTGCAAATACAAGTCTCGCTAATCGTGTATTCTCATCAAGACAGTACACGTGGTTAGGTGTATTGTTATAATGACAATAGACTACTATGAACAATATTTTATGGTAAAATTGCTGTTTGTTAGCGTTATAGCTAATTTTACAACATTGCATAGGTGAATTACCAATGTGGAAATTATGTCTGACCATACGACAATTATATATATTGCTAGAAAAATGGCCTAGGGTACCATACAGTATTGTTATGATAACTATACACATAGTTATAACGACAATACATTTAATGACAATATGTATGGATACCACAACAATACTGTATGGTACCCTAGGTCAATTTCTAACATATAATAGTATGGTCAGACATAATTCCCCCATTAGTAATTCAACTGTACATTATAGTAAAATTAGCTATAATGATAACAAAATAAATGCTAATTTAACTTGAAACATGAAGTTTACCATAAAATATTGTTCATAGTATTATCATTATGACAACACACCTAACCATGCGTATTGTCATAATGACAATACATGTTTAGCGAGACTTGTATTGTATTTGCAACCCATAGTATTGCTGTCCCAATTTTAACTATGATTAATAGGATTTTATTGTTACTCCACCTGTATTTTTTAGTGCAAACCATTCCTTATCGAAGTTACGAGAAGAAGCCGCAAGTTTCACCTTCGTTTGGTTCCTGTATTGTGTCTCTATCGTCTTCCGTTTCAATTGTATCGATGGTTTGAAAGACTTGCATGATGTTATCGGCACTCCGTATTTCTTTATCCGATGGGATTTCTGTTTTTGTTTTCCTATCTATGCCGAACGTCAATACAAATATCTAGTAGTCACAAGACTTACCATGTAATTACATATCGGTGTGTGTATCAATACACGATTACACATCACCCAATTGGTTTAGTTATAAATTGGGTTGGAAAATACGCCATCTGAATAGCAATTGTCAATATGTGTGAAAATTTACACGATGATTCTGGAAAACAAAATGGCTGTCTTTTATAGAAATACAGTACTTAATTTGACTGAAAATAGCTGAAACTTCTCTTTTAGGTGTATTATGCGTGTGGCATTAAATTAACAATGCACGTGTGCTGAATATACATGAAGAATACTAAATACGTGCTAAGTGAAAAGTAAACACATTTAAATAATACTTAAGCTGAAATGATCGGATTGGTAAACAGATGGAAATTAGCGCTACTGACTCTAAAGACCACACTGATCAGAAAGAACGTTGGTAAGTGAAAAGTTTTCGTACTATTTCCCTTCGTAGACTTTTTAACATATTTTTAGAAAATATGTATTTTAAGTGTAGAAAATATGTTGTGTGTGAAATATTACTAATTTCAGTATAATTCATATCCATAAGAAAAGCACTAACATTAATAACTGTAAGCACTAATAATCTAATGTGAGCATTTTCTGGGCAAAAACAACCATACTGAAAGGATTCATTTATTATATTTACTATTATAACGCTAAATAATAAGAACCATATCATTTTATGGCTAATAACCTCAGATTTTAATAACCTCAATTAACGATTTCATTAAATTACAACTAGACAAAAAATTGACGTCTACGAATGTTATGTTAAGTATACTCGAATCATAGTATATCCTTTCATTGTGTAACGTCGAAAAGAAATATGCATGTTTCTATTTAGTATGTATTTCAACGGAATTGTTTTGATTCTATTTCAATTCAAATGTTCTATTCTGTCATCATATATTTTAATTGTGTACTTCTGCTTTCTTATGCATAGCTTCTGTTCCTGTTAGTGTAATATAATGTTAAGATACACAGTTTGTCTGTATCTGAATTATTTGATTCAATAGACTTATTTTATGTATTTCATGAACTTACTCTCGTCATCAGTATTTTATTCACTTAGAATCAACTTACACCGGCAGAAGAAACCTGAATTATAATGACAAAAGTACTCTATTCTCGCCTTCAAACTATTCACAGCATTATAATACGTTATTAATATTATTATTAGTAATAGTAGAATTAAAATATGATATGAGCTGTAATTAACTACTTACGATTACTACAAGGAAGAAAATTTGCAGCAATTTACAAAAAGATTGGTTGTTTATAGTGAATGGCCCAGTGTTCTTTATAATATGTTGATCAATCCTTAATTTCAAACCGTTAGAAGAGACCATAAACAAACTATAAAACAAAATTCCGAAGGTCTTCTCCCATCCGCGATCGAGCTGTGAATCCTTGAGAACAGATTGTGAAATCATGGACAACTGTCTATGACTGTATATGAATGGATGGACTGGTGGGAGAACTTACGACGAAGTAATAGAAACACTAACGGTGTGACAAGTTTACTGCCAATAGTAGTTATGTTAAAAAATATGTTATTGTCAGCTATTTATGGTACATTTTAAGTTGTAAATAGTAAACAGGCATTCCAGGTAAACATGAGTCTAAGGACATATTTTAATATATATACCGGTAAGCATAAAACCCCAAAATTTACTACTCATATATTTTTCTTTAAAGAACAATCTAGAGTTGTACACGAATGGCTGTCATATTACTACTGTCATACATTTTCAACTACTATCATATTAAGTTTATATTACTTACGCTCATACAAAATAAGTTTGTTTCAAAATCTATTGTACTTTGTAACACCTGTTACATTTGATGTAACGTAATATTGTATGCTATTTTAAATAAAATCCACCGATTTTTAATAAACTTGTTTGGCTCATTCACGGCGTTATGCTTTCAGGAAAATGAATGAATATATAAATCGATGAATGAATAAAACTTAAACTGGAATTTCGCAGAGTTTGGCACAACTATGCACCTCTCTCAGAATTCTTGTCCTATTGGTGGGTGTTACTTTAGTTTATGTAAGGTGTGATTTTTCCGCACGAAATAAGTTGCAGGTTCATAAATCGGAATCATGGTAATGTTACGTCATAGTAACGTTTATTTCCATTCACCATTGATGTTTTGCTACAAAAATGTTGAGGACAGCATGTTGAGGAGCGATAGGGAAGGAAGGCGGGTTAGAAAAAGCCCGGTTAACTTTCTTTACTTGTACGCGATGTACATCACCTTTAACAGCCACCACCTGTGACTGCTCCATTTATGGTTCCAAATGGTACGCCCGACGTATACTAAGGAGACGCCTATTTGGGTAACATCTGTTACACCATATCGTCATCCTGGAACCAGAAAGTACTATGTCCACTTCAGATACTTCTGAGAAAAAACAGTTTTAGTTTGAAGTTCCATTTAAAGTCTGTATAAATTCATTTTATTTCTAACATTTCTAGCCACTTTGAAGTCATTTTGTGCCATAATACTTTTGGAGTTGAAGCCCTTCAGTACAAGGACTTTGATTGCAGTGCTAACTCCATTTTGCCGAAAAGTGGACATAGTACCTGCTGGTTCTAAGTTGACGATATTTTTCTTATTAGGAATGTCTTGTGGAAGAATTGGTGTCAAATAAACTTAACGTTTAATAAAAAAGAAGAGAGTGTTGTTTCCGGCAGTTTTATAAATTTTGACAAAATAAGTAAATTAATATAACGATTTGAATCTATGTAATGTAACACCCGTTACCATGGAGTGCCTGTAAAGTTAATTTTGGTTTCTATCCAAGATATGTATGTATATATCGAATGACTATAAAGACGAAGACGAAGACGACTATCATTTTTCGCTGGTAGTTCTTTGAAAATTATTTAAATATTATCTATTGTCACGTACTGTACATATACCTATAAAACAACAATCGTACAGGAACAGTACGATTTTAATGAACAATTTATCACCTAAATACGAATTAAAACACACATTTTTTAAAATCTAAAATCTACTTCTCAAGTCGTAAGCTGTTTCTCGCAGTCACTGTTTGTTTCATGGTAACTAACTTATTTTAGTCAAACCATAGCGGATTACTGGGCATATAGTACTTGATAGAAGTATCTGATAATAATTTAATAATTGAACATATATAAAAACGTCAAATGGTTAGTCGTAATTATTATAGCATTTTGTTAAAAGTTATTTGTCGTTGTCATGGTCACCATCTTCTAGCACTTTCCAAACATTCCACTACACTATCCGCAAATCACTAATAATTATTATATAAGCACTTGCTAGTTGACTTCTTAAAGCAAAACCAGATTTAGCTGTTAGAAGGAGTATTTAGAAACACTAATTATTATACTTTATCACTGAAAGAGCGTAAATTTGGATTTGATTGTAAAATTTCGATCAAGGTAGAGGTTATGTTTATTAATTGTGTAATTAATTCATCATGATCTTCACTATTTTCTATGTTATCGTTTGTCTCAGGATTGAGAATGAAGTTACGATATCTGGATATGAACTCTTTATTCATATTTACTTTCAAGTATGAGTTTTCTTCGTCAATACTGTTTGTTAATTCTTCCGAATCGTCACTAATAATTGACGTTTGTATTGATGATTTTTCCTTTTTTTTTAAATTAAGATTGGAACAACTTTTTTTTCTGGGTGATGTTGATGTTAGTTTTCTTTGCAGATGTACCGTTACTCGTACTTTATGTGGTGGATTCACTTTCTCGATGTTCTTTTCAGCATTCTGTACAATAGATTCTATTTTCTTTTTTAAAACCTCTCGTCTCGTTTGAGTGACTTGATAATGAGACCTAGCATTGGATTTGTTTTCTGCAATTTGTGAGTACGATAAATGTTCTCGTTTCGAGCTGTTTACATCGTTCAGTGCTATCTGTCTTGCTTCCTTATAAATTATATTACTAGCTGCCATTATAGTGTTTATTTTCTGTTCAAAATATTGCATTGGGAATATTTCCTGCTATGTGATTATTAGAGTTACAGTGTAAACATTTTCTTGGAAGAGTGCAAGGCCCATTGTGAGACTTGTTCGCACATTCTCCGCATTTAGATTCACCCTTGCACTGAATATTAGTGTGTCTATAACCCTTGCACATCTGGCATTGCCTAACTTTTCGAATTTTAGGTTCAACGGGAAATCTTTCCCTGTACACATAGATGTATTGAGGTAAATTTTGACACTCTAAGGTGAATTCCATAAGTTTTGTGTCAACTAAAATAGACTCTTTGTATCACTTATTACCGTATTTTTTCAACCTTTGTATATTTACAATTGGAAACTCACATTCAATTTCTATTTCTTGTATGGAGATGTTAGTTGGAATACCATATATTACTACGTATCTGTAGATAAACATTTTAGGGATTGACACTGTAATTTTAATTTGTTTATGGACCTCTGAATTATGTATAAAATGATTTGCATCCTCCTTTTTACTAAAACTGATTTTAACTGCTTTTCTTCGAAGAGATTCAATTCTACTGAACGGGATTTTTTGTTTTATTAGGTCCTTACTGATAATTATTGAGTTATAACCTCCCAGGTTCCTGTTGTTCGTACTATTTAGAAGAACAATCCATGGCCCACCATGATTGATCGAAAAGATCAACACATGTTGATCATGTACTGTTTATCCATCCCTACCTTCTTATTGCAATTCTGCTTCACTACAAATAATAATCTCGTCCATGTGAGTATGATTGATTTCATGGAAACTATTATCATCATTGGCTCTGAAGGTACTTTGGAGCTTGATTCTTGAGATTTTTTTTGTCTCCTCTAATAACAGGATTACTAACCAGCATGTTTCGATAACGTTTAGCTAATGTAATATTATGTATGATAACTTTCCTCTTCGGGCGAACATGATCCTTGTCCGCTTCATAAGGTATACTCCACTTCATCGCTGTTTGATTGAGATTCCACATCGTGAAAATCACACTCATAGGTAGAAGTACTTGATATGGAAATTTAGTGTAGGCTTATATGTAGGCCTATTATTTAAGCCTTACAACTAGAATATGGTGGAAACAAGTGTTTTCACTAAATAAATATCAGTTTGTGTTGATCCCGATAACAATGATATTATCATTGTTAAGTAATTCACGGCACTGAAACAAAGCGTCACTAATAACACTTGATTAATATCGTTGCTGAACATGTTCACACTAAAAGCGGCCATTTTTTACCCTTCTCAACCATACTGCCGAATCACCCTCGCAGTCACATTCAAGTGTCTTGGCTAGACTTGATGATTCCTTCACGGATGTCTTGCTGTATGACTCCTTGGCGCACAAGAATCTTGTGGTTAATCAGCTTTCTTAGTAACAGTTTCGTTTATAGATTATTTGACTGATAATCTATAAACCCTCCCGTTAATATATCTATAATATCTATTATATCTATAATATCCTCCCGTTAATTTGTCAATAATAGTTTATTTCAATCGTTTCATTTTACCTATATCATGTGATTTCACGATCTGTTATTTTTGTACGTAAGGGCCTTCTTTTAAGGTTAATCTAAAGCAACGCTCTCCAACAAAAGATGGCAGCACTATCTCCGTATATGTCTAATGTATTTTTATCGTTGCACGAAATTTAAATGCTGCTCCAACAAATTCAAGCCCAGAAAGTTCAAACTTTCAGGGAAGAAAGTTCATAACCAATTAAAGAGTTCGATCAATGCCGATTTTTAATTTTCTTTTTTGTTCATTGTTGAAATCGCTTGATTGTTGTTGTGAATATCAAAACCTATAACAATAAAACTCTTTCAACAATGAACAAAAAGGAAAATTAAAAATTGGCATTAATCGAATTCTTGAATTGGTTATGAACTTTCTTCCCTGAAAGTTTGAACTCTCTAGGCTTCAATTTGTAGGAGCAGCATTGAAATTTCGTGCAACGATAAAAATACATTAGACATATACGGAGGTAGTGCTGCCATCTTTTGTTGGAGATCGTTGCTTTACATTAACCTTAAGATTAGTTGGAGATTTTGTTGGATGATACCTCTGTGCTAACCTGATGCGTCTTAAACCAGTTCTGTTTTTGTTTGGGTTCCTCCTGATTGTAACGGATTTAATTTTTTGTAAAATATTCAGTTGCGCAGTTGACGCGCGTTTTGTTGTATTTTTATTTTCCCGCCTCTGAAGTTGTATCGTGGTGCTGCCATCTGGGCGACCATCTATGTAATCTGACTGCCACGTAGCCTCAGTTTCAATTGAGTGGTAAGTCTGAATGGACATGTCTATCGACATGATCCTTTTCTATATTATTATACTCGTTTCGTGAATTTAGTAATGTATTGAATTGAAGTTTGTAGATTAACTGGCTAATACTTCTAATAGTTTTCTTGTGTAATGAGTTAGAATATTCAGTGCAATATAAAACACTGTGGCATTCAAACATTGTAATCGAACCAAGATTTTATGGATTCGAGCCGATTTATGTCCTTGGAGGGACCGGTGCCATTTCGTGTAACATCAAGCAGCACGTGGAAATTTAACCACTATTTTCACGTAATCATTATATTAGCACTGATTATGTGTGTGTGTTATAGTAACCTTATTTTGCGAATTTCTTCATGAATTCTGACCAGGGACGTTATAGGAATTATTTTGTGACATTTTATTGTCTTTGACAATTCTGGTAAAGTCTGTTGGCTCGAGACAGCTGTATGTTCCAACTTATGTTAAAAGGTTTTGTTCTATACAGTTATTACTGCCTTGATAATCAGCTGTTCTATATTTCTTTGAATATTATAAATTGTATTCAGGACGTAAGTTATGCGACAAGATTCGATAGAGGGACTAACTTGTTTCGGCTATGTATTTTTTAGACTGTAAATTTCCAAAGAATCACTTTTGTTAAGTAATGGTTAATATTTCTTACCTGGAAATTGTTCACGAATTAGATTTTGACAAATTCATAATATCATTTCTAGTTGTCACTATGTGTGTGTTAACAACGCGGTCTTTTGGTTATGTTGAACACGATCACCTGGCTGGCAGGCAATATATGTGACCATAGAGTTATAAATAGAGGAAACAGGCTGTTTTGTAGAAGAGGGGAATGAAGCCAAGAGACGGAAGGGACGAGGCATTTCGGCCATCTTGTGTGACCCCATATTCAGAGACCATCTTTTCCGAGTATTGCCTCTCTGAGGTGCACTCATCCTCTATCGAAAAAGGCAATCCTCACAGTACTCGTTATAGAAGGACTCTCATGGGGCCACACAAGATGGCTGCTGATGAACCGAATTTGGCTTCATGTGACGTCATGTATGTTCTCTCTATTTTCTTCCTAACTCTATGTATGTGACTTTGTATGGTGCTTTATTTACTTCAGTCAAACTTGCACTGAGAACAAAAAATAAAAATAAAATAAATAAATTGATGAATGTCAGACTTTTGAATGCTTTATGTACAGAACGCCTTGATTGCGTTGAGAATTAATTGAAGCCAGTATTTTTGCCAGTTATAGTAGTATTAGAGTATGTTCGGTAAATAGAATGTAAGATATTATTACTGCTTATTAATGTTATGCCATTTTTCCACTGCACTTATGCTTAATAAATTGTTACTGCAAAGTTACGTTAGCATATCTGTTGTCAGCCTACTATATATAATAGAATACAGTCAGTATTGAAAGCATATCTTAATTCTTATGGAGCGAGATTGGCTTAGTCCTCTGTTCAGTTTAATATGTGGTTTTGCATACTATTGCTTGTGTCTAGCTTGGTGAGTGACACTGGTTAGTGAAAGCCTCTGATAAATATAGAATAAAAGGATGAGTTTTAAAATCTTTACACTTAATCAATTGATTTAGCACTTGGGTCTAGGGAGAGGAAGATCTATGATTTAACAGGAAGACAGCATCGAGTGTGCAATAAAAACACCGTACCTGACTTACCTAACCTCCACGTGCCCTTGATCACTAATTTTATTAAATTTCCTAATGCGTGGAGATATATATATAAAAGAGAAAATTATTTTTCTTTTAAAAATATTACAAACAAAACTACACGAGGATTTGAACGCGAGTTCTCCGCATTAACTTTTCGACATGCTACCAATGAACCAAACTGGCAACTGGAAATCAGTCACTTGTCAGTCTATTTACGGTTATGCCATGTTTACATTACTAACATCTTACCATGGTTAACATTAACCAAGATCATTTTAGTAATGTAAACTGCAGTTACCGTTAACGCGGGTTTCAAATTTAACTAGCGTCAACTTACGACGGTTATCTCGTAACGTTAGTAATGCCTTGTTTAGATTACTAACATTTTACGACGGTAAAATTTATGGATAAAACTAACTTGCGTTCAGACTACCGAACTTAACTTGGTTACCGTGCTTGTACTACCATTGTATGTAAAGAAACAGGTTGAGGTTTCCGTGGTTGAGTAAAGAATCTGGTTGTTACACAGGAGAGGATTAAATTATAAAACATAAACACAAATGAATTGATTGTAGTGTCATATTTTGTAGATTAGTTCTGCCATCATTCTTTTATATTTTAAAAGTATTACGCACCACTATTATACTAAATATTTCGATAAAGAAAGAAATAAACTCACGAAGTGGATTCGTGCCTAATAATTAACTTGCGTTTAGACAGTCGTTTCTTATGCCTTGTTTACATTACTAACATTTTACCAGGTTAACGTTAACCCGAGTTCATTTTAGGAATGTAAACGGTAGTACCGTTAACGCGGGTTTCAAATTTAACTAGCGTCTTCTTACGACAGTTATCTTGTAACGTTAGTAAGAAATTACTGTTTAAACGCAAGTTAGTTATTAGGCACGAATAACTTCGTGAGTTTATTTCCTTCTTTATCGAAATATATAGTATAATAGTGGTGCGTACTATTTTTAAAATATAAAAGAATGATGGCAGAACTAATCTACAAAATTTGACGCTACAATCAATTCATTTGTGTTCAGTTTTTATAAATTTATTCCTCTCCCTATAACAAGCAGATTCTTAACTCAACCACGGAAACCTCAACCTGTTTCTTTACAGACAATGGTAGTACAAGCACGATAACCAAGTTAAGTTCGGTAGTGTGAACGCAAGTTAGTTTTACCCATAAGTTTTATCATCGTAAAATGTTAGTAATCTAAACAAGGCATTACTAACATTACAAGATATCCGTCGTAAGTTGACGCTAGTTAAATTTGAAACCCGCGTTAACGGTAACTACCGTTTACGTTACTAAAATGAACGTGGGTTAACGTTAACCAAGGTAAAATGTTAGTAATGTAAACAAGGCATTAGAAACGGCTGTCTAAACGCAAATTAGTCATTAGGCGGGGATCACTTCGTGAGTTTATTTCTTTCTTTATCGAAATATATAGTATCCTAGTGGTGCGTATCACTTTAAAAATATAAAAGAATGATGGCAAAATTAATCTATAAAATGTAATGCTACAATCAATTCATTTCTGTTCATTTTTATAATTTAATCCTCTCCCGTGTAACAAGAAGATTCTTTACTCTACGGAAACTTCTTCCTGTTTCTGTACAGACAATGCTAGAACAAGCACGATAACCAAGTTCGATAGTCTGAAGTCTGAATGCAAGTTAGTTTTACCCGTAAATCTTACCATCGTAAAAGGTTAGTAATCTAAGGAGTAATATTTACCCTTTAAGGAGCAATGCGCCTGTGCGAGTATGGTCCTGCCCTATGCTATCTTCCTCTGCCTAGTCGCAAGCAATTTAGCTGCCGGATATATTTTTTTTAGTATGGAAATTTATTATATTTGCCTCTGTATGTGGGATAATTTGGATCCCAGGGCTAGGCGTATGGATTAGCTTACTAAAGACAATTCTTTCCGTGTTGCTTGTAGCATTCTCAAGTGTAATGATTTTCAGAGAATCAATTATTTCTTAGTAGTCATGTTTCCAAATTCTTGGTTTTATAATTGTTGCCAGATCATGTTTATTTACTTCTTGACAACTTCATTTTGTTATTTTTATTTCTTCAATTATTTGCACATTGGTTATACTTTCAGCATTCTGCGTTCATTTTTTTGCTTTCGTTATCTAAAATGTAACAAATTTGATAAACTGCTATCGATAACCTAAACGAATACAAATGCTGAAGTATAAATCCAGCTTAAAAAATGTTATCAACATGGAAACAATTAAAGGAAGGAAAAAGTAACATTAAACGAGAATCTAATGAACTAAATAAGCATACTCTGACCACAATTTAAAACAAAACAATTCAAATGTTCTGTGAAAACATGCCAGAAGCAATTGAAACAGTGTTTTGTATCTAAAAATATTGTTTAAGTATATGTTTAGATAACAAATAGTACAGAAAATAAAGTTCTGTGGTTGTAGGTTTGTTGTTGTTTAGTTCTCTGAGAAGTTACGCTATTGTTTGTCTCAAATACTTTTAAAAATGTCTTTCACAAAATTTCAAGATCTAGATCTTTCCCCCCACAGATCACACCCATTATTCTAGCGTTCAGCTGATGCAAGGGAAAAGCTACGCCAACCATAAGAAGTGAATGGACTTCTTCGTCGCGCTAAGGGTTCTTCAAAGGAACAGACCAATGACCTCTATCTTCAAGTGATAGTGGACTGAATGCTGCCATTGAAAATTTTATAAAGATATGAAGACAGGGAGCGGAGAGAACACTTAGGGTCATATTTATGAATCACTCCTAAGAGTGGGTGGATCCCAGGAGCATATCATTTCAATGTTCTTGGGAGCCACCTACTCTTGGGAGTGATTCATAAATATGACCCTTAATCTCGTTTGTCCACTTCCTGTCTAAACCAATATGGTCCAAATTTTCTGTTTTAACTCAGTTTCTGACGCTTGATATCACTGTACGGCCCGTTTTTATTTATGTCTTAATTCTTGCGAAAATACGTAAATATGGTAGTATTTTCCATTATACCTAGAGTACGGTATGCTATTATATGAATAACTCGGGAACTGAGATTTAAATAAAAAAAACTGGACACACAGTGATAAGAAGCGTAAAAAATTGACCAACAGTGGAGTAGACTGGAAGTTGACAAACGAGTTTAAATATTTACTCTGTTGTCTATCTTTCGGCACTAAGTAGTCATTCCAGTATCGCTACGTAGAGCTCGATGGAAAAGACAAGGGATACACGCTTCTCTATTGAAATACTAGAAATTAGTCTGCAATTAAGGAAAGGCTTTGTTGCTTTTGCCACAAACTGTAAGTCTGTGGACAAAACGAAACACCAATTCGAAACAAAGAAAGAATCAAATGATTGACCTCTATCTAAAAACGATACTGGACTGATTGGAGTCATTAAAAATGTGATGATCGTATGAAGCTAGGGAGCGGAGGGAATAGTTAATTTCGATTGTCCACGTCCAATCTAAACCAATATGGATCAAATTTTCAGTGGACGATCAAGGTTAAATCTTTGCTCTGGTATCTATCTTTCATCCCTAGCCGATCACTCCAATATCGTTGCGTAGAGCTCGATGCATGAACCATTTATTCAATATTGGCAAGACTTTTTCTACTAAAGTATCTATGAACATAATTAAGTTTCTAGAGACTGTAGCACTTACTGTTCTGTTCGTTTAGATCAAAATTAATTGAACGTCTTCAAAAGCAACAGTCGTCACAAACTATATTTCATGAATATTATGTAAAGATCGCTAATAATATCATTCCATAAACATGTGTGATGTGGCATTTTTTTTTTAAATTAAAAATAGATCGTACACCCTGTCCTCTCTGTAGCATTGTAGTTTCAAAATATTTGATTGGACCGGAGTGAGAAAGTGAGGAGTTCTCCCAAGTCTCAATTGGGGTTTGTTCAATTAGAAATTGATGTTAGTGACTTATGCTGATCAACAAGCAACATGCTAAGGCTTCTATTTACTATATTTTCCACACTAAACTCACGTGCATCACGTCGTCAATTACAAATAAATATTAAAAAAAAATCATTACTACAAAAACTAAAACGAAAGCACAGCAATTCATATAAAACAACATGCAAAACAAAACTCTACAGAATAAAATGCAAAAGCAAATCAAAAACTCCTTTAGTTCCTTGGTAAAGTTTACTTTTGATTACGTATTTTCATATTAAGGTGGCTATTAAGACTCAAACTTTACTAATAAAACGCAATAAGGACTAGTGAAGTCTAACCAATTTACATCGGAATAATTCCTATTGTTATAAGGGAGTTTTTTTCTCCACACTTAAATAGACAATGCAAATGTGTGAATTTGAAATAAGAAAATGTCTAAGCATTGTCTAGGACTGTTTCGCAATTTTTAGATTTATTGTTTCTAACTGCATACATATAACAATTTACTGGTTACTACGATAGGCGTTGTTCTTCACATAAAAGATAGAAAGAAAGTTTTTGAATAAGTAAGATACTTAATTTTTACTCTTACGAAATAACTTTGTTAAAATAAATTCTGCTAATTACGTTTAGTTAAACTAAATTGAAATAAATTGGAAGCAATACAGCAGTTAACTACTGTACGAGAGTTTGAATGACAATACGTCATCTACAAGTCGAATATTAGTTGTCCTCTTAATTAATTTCATTTTCTGACGGTGTGCAGTGCTGACCACACAGCCGTTACTCAGGTGGACGTAGTTCCACGAAACACGGACAGATGGCGTTGGGGCAGGCTCAGGGCCTATAGGCCTGTTATGCCAGTGTTTTCTTTTTCTGACGGTTTGTGAAAGAGAAATACAATAACATGTAATTTCATTATTTCCTCAAAGTTTTGCATTAACACTTTGATATATACGAGTAATAGTACGATTATATTTCATTTGAAATCTAAATAGATCTTATATGCTGTTTTAGAATCTATGTTCCTAAATATAATCGTAGAAGTCTTGATCATTGAAGCAGAAAAACTTGTGGTATGAAGTACTGATAACATAAAATGCGTTAAGTGTAGTAAACATATATTACCAGTTTCGTAACATTAAATTTCATTATAAATTTTCAAACTTGATTTGAGTAAAATTTATCATTTTCTCAATTTTTTATCTTTCTTCATTTTTTTAAATAGAAAAGTTGATGTTATGAATTATGTACTCTCCTATAGTTCACACTGAAACGTAGGCTCGTGAAATTCGGTGTACAAACTACTGTAATTTTTACCTCGCGGACAACTCTATAGCATGAATGATAGTTACAGTGAGATCAGTAAAGGCATACCTTCAATCCTTGTACTTTAAAAATTAATCAAGTGCATCAATCTAAGATTATCTCTTGTTTGGTTATATGCTATCTGTACTAAAACTGAAAAAGCATTTCCGCATAATAATACTGAATATATTACACTATCTATAAATGTATATTATTATCAAATGACAGCTCTAGTAAACTGAAAATAGTTCTGAAATTGTGTCTAGTATTTTCATCGACACCACGATATTGGTTGGAAAATCATACAAAAGTTATGGCAGAGCATTTGCCTATATTCATAAATGCTTACGAATTTCTTCTTGGCTTAGAGAAAGTTCTTAATTTCACTGAAACTGAGCTGAATTACCTCTATCTAAAAGCGACACTGGACTGACTGCTGTCATTGAACATTTCATGAATATATGAAGCCAGGGAGCGGAGAGGACACTTAATCTCATTTGTTCACTTCCAGTCTAAACCAATACTGACCAAATTTTTTATTCTAACTCAGTTGGCGTTTTTTATTTATGTTTTAATTCTTGCAAAAGAAGTAAATATTGTTTGTAGTATTTCTATGCAGAGCATGGTATGAATAAATAACTCAGGAATTAAGACTTAAATAAATGGGACGCATAGCGATAAGAAGTGTATACAACTGAGTTAGAACTGAAAATTTGGTCCACATTGGATAAAACTGAAAGTGGACAAACGAGTTTCAATATTTGTTCTGGTCTACTTTTGAGACTAAGTAGTCACTCCAGTATCTTTACGTAGAGCTTGATGGGGTAACCTAATTCATATGATATTGGTTGTTCTACCAGTCACCAT
The DNA here is from genome assembly GCA_022664845.1 of Lepisma saccharinum. Lineage (NCBI taxonomy): Eukaryota > Metazoa > Arthropoda > Insecta > Zygentoma > Lepismatidae > Lepisma > Lepisma saccharinum. Next base: position 102,169 of record JAGDQP010001440.1, on the reverse strand, counting down.
TTGTTATCGTAAATATAAAACGTAGAGTTCCAAACTGATTCGCAAGCTATGTTTTAATATGAACTATATGTTCATTGAGAACCCGAAATCTTTAGTTTATAATATAAATATTATTCTATATATTTCGGTGTAATTATTAAAGATATACATTTTACAATGTGTCGCACAGCGATAACAAACTTGAAGAACTGATATTGTAAGTGGACGATCAAGATTAGCTGTCCTCTCCGCTCTCTATCTGGCTTCATATACTTATTCAATTTTTACTGGTATCGAGCAGTCCAGTATTGTTTTAGATAAAGATTAATGGCTGAGATTCATCAGTACGTCATTTACTGATAGAAACATAAAGTTGGAATTATATGGAGTCTTTAAATAAACCACTGAGCTCAGGCTATCGATGAATTTAAGAACTTTCTCGAAGTCAGAAAGAAATTCGTAAACATGCACATACTATAGGCCATAACAATCTTATTTCTTGTGATAGTCTAGACAAAAAATAAAGCTCACACTTGAGAATTCAATATTTTCTTCTCAATATTCTTTGTAATAAACGTCCACGAAAATAAATTATAACTCGAAATGTTCTAATGAAACCTATTGGCAGAATTTGAATGGCCGAAAGCAAGGAACAACACAACCATTCTGACGTTCAGGCATTATTTTGGAGTTTTGGAAATAAGGTTATTCTCCAATCTTCTAGTAAAAATGTAACATGCCGGCATTGGAAACAAAATAATCAAATAAAAACGAAAAACAACACACATTTAGTTTCACAAAGAAATCTAGCAACATTAGCGCCGCCATACCTCTCTGATTTCTTATTTGCACTCTGTTGGAAGATATGAAGACTCCAATCGCCTGATATGCTACGAACAAAGCATAACAAGTGAATCGTACAGAATTGAAGAGTACGACGAGTATTGCCGTTTCTTTCTAAGAGGTAAATAGCGAGAAAGAAAAATACCGAATAAAGCAGCCGTATATTGTTTTTACATGTATTTCTAATTGCAATCAGTAAAATATTGTAATTGGTAAATTACATGGGAACAGATTTACCAATCGAAATATTCAACCTACGAATTTTGAATTCCAAGTCTAGTAATAATGGTAATAACAATCATAATTTTCTCTCGCTACTTAAAATTCAATTCCAGTGTAATTAATGCTATAGATTTTCTCATTCAACTTGTAACTGTAGTTACTGTTTACTCACTTTGGTAAACGATCCAGCTCTAGACTGTGACGAATATTATAGGTTAACTAATCTAAATTTATACGCTGATAAAGTATCAGCTCTAGTGTAACAAATGTTATGAATTTCTCATCCAATTTGTAATGGTTATCAAAGTTTCCTCACTGCCAAACCCGTTTTAGTGTCATAAATGCTATGAATTTAATCACTCCACTAGTAACTGTAATCACCTTTCGATATTCTTAATTTTTCTCTTTTCTTTTTTTGGCGTCTTCGATATTATTACAAGTGGTGAGAGCTCAGATTTCTCAATACAAAGCCTGTTGTTACTTAGATCCAAATTTGATACATAAAGAGAAAAGTCGTATGTTTTTCGCAAAGATATGTTTTGCCTTTCAGACAGTGCTGTTTACATTCAACGTGATATCTATTGGCTTCCAAAACCGACAAGTAAATCGAATATAGTATCCCAGGCTTTCGTGGGAAACTTGACATGAATGAGTCACTGGAAATTTTAATTCCGGTACGAATTATAGATCAACTGTCTAAAACAGTAAAGGCACTGTTTAAAATTATCACATCAAAGATCTTCGTCTAATATAGAGCTGCCTTATTGTATATGCTTGAAATCAAAGTCAATGTTAGTTCTAATTTTATTTTCAAGTATTAATAAAAGCATGCAATCCGATTTATTTTTTAAAAAATAATATAGTTTATGAAAGGGTGACCAGAGGCGTATTTATGCAAGCTTGGTCATTCCAGTGAAAGCTGGGGAGAAAGTGGACAGTGTGTGTGTTTCATAGATTAATAGAGTTAGAGAAATAGGCGAGAGATAGATAGTGCAGTGGAAAAGTACCGTGAATAGAAGAAGGCTTAGAAGCAAAGTGAAGGGAGTGAAAAGGGAAATTGTGAATAATCCAAAAATAATAAATTTAAATAAAAATAAAAATAATAAGAAATCAAAAAACACAAAATTTTGATGCAATCGCCGACATGTCAAAAGAATATATATATATACGGTGCTGGTGAAAAATAACTGTAGCAGTGGTATGTGAGAAGATTCAATAAGAAGGCCATGTCGAAATTTTTAAAATACTATACCTCAAATATAGCCAACCGCACGCAAAGAAGACTTTAAAATTGCTGAAAAACCAACACGGAACGCCTTCAGGTTAAGGTAGTGCTAGAAAAAGATTCGGTGAAGACTGAAAGTTATACACAAAAATGTGAAGCTCTTTTCTTTTTTCAATATTTTTTTTGTTTTTTGGATTTAGGCTTGTTTTTCGGTCTTCTGTGGCCCGTGATATTTTTAGTGCTGAAGGGAAAAGACAGAGAGAGAGAGAGAACGAGAAAGAGATTAGGAATGAAAATGCAACAAAAAAGATGTAAAAAAATCATATGGAACAGAAAATAAAGAAAAACACCAGAAAATGTAGGAAATAAATGAAATTAAACAATTACACAGAGCAAGACAATGCCGCATATTCCTGCACGAACAGTAAAAAATTAAACAGGGGTAGATCATTAACATACTTAACTAAGGACTGTTATCTAAGAAGTTGGGGAAATAAATATTGGAATTAAGAGATGTCTTTTTCTTGCGCAGATGTTTGATTTTCTTTTTAACTTTAACTGTATTAAGATTTTAAACTAGTCGAAACAGAGGTCTAAAACAAATAATTATTGACGTGACGTGAGTCGTTCAATAATTGATACAATAATTAGTTGGCCAAGAATCTATATTTATGCCCGAAATAATTACTAAAATTGGATATATTAAACAGAACACCGGATGTTGAATTGTGTTATTATATAAATTAAAGCTTCCTTCACTTAAAATTCGTATTTTTCTAAATTCCAGTCTTTCACCTTTAAAAACTAAACATACACAATACAATATTCCAAATGTATTACTACAACTAAACAACTTATACTATTAACAACTTCTTATGTTATTTAATGTGTGTAAACATTAAATGGATATGTAAACATTAAATAGAATTGAAACAATCATCCTTATATGATATTTCATCAATATTTAACATATTGGTTTTCGTATATAAACTTAGTTTACATATTAATCGCATGCATCATACCATACATACAGAGATACTAAGGTACACTCCAACACTCACACAGTTCATAGATTAGAACTATTCCAACTAACTGGAAGATTTTTTAGAAAAGTTTTATTAAAGAAATAATGTGTTGAAACATTAAAACCACGCGAAGAAAATTCCTTGTCTGTATTCCCTGCCAAGACAATTTCGCTTGTAACTTTCATGTATAAATGAGAAAAAAAAAATATCAAGCTATGTAAAAGTACAATAACAATAACAGACTTGTCACTCTGTGATTCGTTCGTGAGGCTGTACGAATTTACACCTGACTTTAATAAAGAACAATTGTATATACAGTTAAACTCTTTGATATGAATTTGGGTGAATTGTTTATAGTGAGAGTTGCAATTTTATGTCCCAAACATAACAATTAACTTCTAACAATAATTACTGTATTAATAAATGAATCGTGTTGCATGCAAATTACGTAATAACTTTTCAATAATGCATTCTTATATATTTTTATTGAAATAGTTATTAAAGCCAATAACAGCAAATTGGGATAATCTACGTTCTAAAACACAAGCACAAAATCAAGCTTAGAAATTGTCTGCACAAAGTTAACATCCGTTACACCTCTCCTGGCTATTCCAGCTGGAATGTGTGTCTAAAACATTGTTCTCTTTCTAAAAGCGATACTGGATTAATTGCTTCTATATATAAAAAGAATCAATGAATATATGAAGCCAGGGAGCGGATGGGAAGTTACTTTCGATTGTCCAGTCTAAATCAATGTGGAAAAATTTCAGATCTAATTCAGTTTTTCGTGCTTGTTAACGCTGTACGGCTTGAACGATTGAGGTTAAATGTTTGCACTGGCTCTATCATCCGAGAGTAGCTGATCACTCCACTATCGTTTTATAGAGTTCGATGGTCTAAACTCTTGTACACTGTATCCAGAATGTAATTTTTTTAAATAGAGATTTATAATCTTCCACGTGGAAAATTCTTGTTTGTTAAGTATTGCCGAGTACATAGGGAGTCTGTGAAATTAATATGCCTGAGCTACTGTAGAATTATTTCGGTCCAAATCGATTACAATCAAATGTGATTGGCTATTCACCCAAATCTCAAGCAAAGCAAGCAACGCAAACTTTCATGAAAATCACCCCTAATAGATATGATAATGTGAACAGATAATAGAATACTTGAACGAAAAAGGTATGTTCTTTCTCTACATTAAATGTTTTGATACATACTGCATTTTTAAAATAATTCATGATTTTCGCATTGTTAATGTACTGTAAAGGTTATGAAGAAATGATCGGCTCGAAACATTAAGATTTCCAAACTAACGTCTCTGATAATAAATAACATTGTCTACCTTCAACTTTAAGGCCCGCTTTTCATATACGCGCTAGACGCGTGCTTTGCTTGGGATTTAGCTAATTAGCCAATTGAAACATGTGTTTAATTTCCATTGGCTACTCATAAAAATCGCAAGCAAAGCACGCGGCGAGTTTGTACATTAAAAACCGGCCTAAGGCTTTATGAGGAAATGTGGAGTCTAGATGATAACATAATCAGCCTAGATATTAGAAAAAACTTTATTGAAGTTCAGAGTAACAAAAAACATTTTAAAAATCGTTAACTAATCTGTGGAAAATTTATAGACTATATTGACTCAAAGTGCAACTACGAGTATACTGAAAAGCGGGTGAATGCAAAAGTGACAAGCGCAAAACGAAATTTTTTACTTTTCAATAGAGGCGAGTAGATTGAACTCAATGCATGTAAAATAGCAGATACCGTAGCTTTCAAGCGGCTGAGTATAAGCGCGTGTTTCTCGTTATGGTAGGCGTTCACTACAGATTCATATGATTATGTATTTTAATTCTTTAACAAATTTATAATGCATACTACGCCATGAAGCCTTTTTTTCATGTCTTTGGAATGCCTTGGAAAGTTTAAATTTTCAAAGTGCAGAATACAGGGTTCGTAAGCTACTAAAGGACATGCGAATATGAACCTGTAGTGCGATGTGTATTAATTTCTGTATTTTTGATCTTTACTCTCGGCTAACTCAGGAAATGAAGAGAGACGCTGTGATTGTTGCAATCTTGAGATTGCACGTTTTCTAAAAATCGCCAGGTCATTCGTGCACAAGCACAAAGTGAGGATCGAGTTGGAAGATCCGAATTAGAATGTGTCACCTGTGGCCGAGAGGAAAAAGCATGCAGATCTTTCAGACAGGAAGAGGACACCACAGTTCATCCAACAGGTGAAGAACATGACTTATGAAAGCCCCGGAACGTCCATGAGAGCCCTTTCCAGAGATCTTCAGATATCCGAGGGCACAATTCGCAATGTTGTGCATGAAGACATTCTCTATAAGTCATACGCGATGCGACGAGGGCAGTTCACGTCAGCACGCACTAAAGAACAACGGCTCCTTCGCGCAAAGCGCTTACTCAGTAAGGTGAAACATCCAGAAGAACCTCGCATGTTGTGTTTTTTTTTTTTTGATGAAAAGAACTTTGATCAGGATCAAAAGATGAACTGGAGAAACGACAGGTGGTTATGTGCAGATGCTTCTGATGTCCCCCGTGTTATGAGCACCAAGTTTCCTGCAAGTGTCATGGCGTTAGGTGTGGTGAGTCACGAAGGACACGTCATGCCACCACACTTCTTTTCACAGGGTCTGCGTGTGAATGCTGATGACTATCTTCACGTTCTGGCAACAGTTCTGAGACCGTGGATACATAGCGTATGCAATAGGAGGCCTTACAACTTTTAACAGGACTGACGCATAAAGGCCACTTTAGCCGGTACAATTTCTCGTACGATCTCTCGTATGAAAGAATGTATACAATCCATAGTACGAGATTTTTCGTACGATAAATCATACAATTTTGTATAGTGTTTTACACGGTACAATTTTTGATACGAGGGGATAATGGTGAAACTGCTGGAGTTTATAGTTGTGACACCTCAGGCTTTTAGGGTAATTATGCCACAGATATTTGTGAAAGTATAGCCCATTTTAAAAGTAGAAAATAATTTAAATATTGATAACAATTAATCTTGACGCAACAGAAATTCAGTTAATTGTATTGTCAAATTCTTCTAACTTCTACTAGGTTTCAGTTGTAACGGAAATGTAGTTTTACTTCTGTACTTCGATAAAGATATTTCAATGCGGACACAAAAAAACGTTGAAAATTTTGCTGTCTTCGGTGATACATTCGGAGTCATATGTGTTTTGTTTTTACAATATTCCTGAGTTAACAAGATATGTGACATTACACAGCACTTCAAAAGTATATAAATCGCGATATATTAACTCCTATTTATACATATGGGGGCAATTAGTAACACTGCGGTTTAACTACTTCTATCACAGAGCACTGGAAACGCCTCAAAATGCTACGTTTTACGTTCCTATAAGCATGAAATACTTGCAAAATACAAAAATGAAGAGTAATGTAGATTTTATATGATTTATAGCCTCATTTCACACAAGGTATATAGGTGTGAATAGGGTGGGTCAGCTGTCTTAACCCTTGAATAAAAATTAGTTCGTTCGATTAATTACCTAGCTCATGCATTGACTTGCACAGCTCTGGGTTGACGTCGACACTCTACTTACATTATGTCTACTTCTGTAATTACTGTTCAATGTATTTAATTATTTCGGATGCACAGAGCGTATATGTTTATCAAAATAATTGGGGACGAATATGATTGCAAAGATACCGGTATCCTCTACATTACTTCCCTTCATACTTATCATGATGAAGGTACTCTACGCAAATTCGGTACTCTACGCACAAGAAAAACAATGAAAATCACCTTAACTGCATTGCACAATATATAGGAAAAGCAGTAGCTATTAGATCACATCAGAACTTTGTCTTTATATTTTTAAACATATTTCTCACGTATTTAGTACCTTTTATGGTTATAAGAATGCAAAACGTAGCATTTTGATGTATTGCCAGTTCTCTATAGCAGAAGTAGCTGTACTGCAGTATCACCGACCTCTTTACACTTCCCTTAAAACACTGTTTTATATCTTTATACCTGTAATAGTTGATTATGCCATTATGTATGTTAATTTCTGCATCAAGTAATAACATTAATATGTTCTCTTTGTGTCGTAATCCATAACCAAACATCCGAATAGGAAAGGACGCTATATTGCCAGTAGGGGCGCTGTCATAGATTGTACGAAAAATCCGCTGAAAAATAGGACCGTTTCTATTTAGAGAACGCATCGGAGATAGCATGAAAAATCGTACGATCTGCGCTTTACACGATCAAAGAATGTAAGCGATGGAATTTCACACGAGGGATCGTACGAGAAATTTGATCGTCTAAAGTGGCCTTAAAGCTGTGAAAACCCAGGATTGGATGGTTGCCAATTTTCATGATCACGTGACACCAAATGTATGACCCCCGAACTCAGCAGATCTCAATCCACAGGACTATTTCGTGTGGGGCGTTGTTGAACGGGACACCAATAAACAACTCCACAATACTCCACAATGCATCTGTTCAGGTCGCCATTACCTAAGCAATGGCCAACATCAACAAGGACCACCTGATTCACACATGTCAATGCTTCCGATCTCGCATTGAAGTCGTTATTGCTGCAAATGGTGGGTCCATTGAATAAATCTGTACTGTTAACATGCGCGCATCACTGTACCAACGTGTGTATCAACATTGTGTTTTTCCATTCGTGTAGTTGTTTTCTTTCTGAAAACAAATATGTCCTCAAATAGCTTACGCACCCTGTATGTAAGCAATTTGAAATGCTCTCCATAGGGGGGGGGGGAGCCTTTGAGGAGCAGGGACAAGACTGAATTGACTATTGGAAGATAGCTATTTTATTCTCTCTGATTGACTACTTTTGATTTCCCAACATTATCAATCGGTAGGAGTCTCTAGTATCGGGTCCTCTGTAGGTATTCGCTCGAACTTCAATTTCCATACGTAATGTTATGGTGCAAGATCTACCAAGTGACGCCAAGAAACGCTTAATAAGTGCACCCCTCTAGATTGAGCTCAGAAGGGTCCATTCCGAACAACAGTGAGCATTTATTCCATTACGTTGTGACGTAAGTTGTAAGATTTTGCGGGAAACTTATTAATCCAAAGATCCATGTATGACTCAGCGAGCCCCTTAGAGGGAAATCTGAGCGACAGTAGTACTACTAGTGTCAGGGGAACGCAACACCAAACAAAATCGATATTCAGTACTTCGCGCCGACATTTAAATGCACAAGGAGACAATCAGTCGTTGACTGTTACGTTTCAGTTATGTTTCAATGCAACAGTTTTGTATACTTTTCCTCCACCCGCATGCGTGTCCGTGGTTGCTTATTCCTCTGTCGCGAGAGGCATTGTAATAGCATGACTTGCCCTGATTGGCTGCGGTTGGCGATTTCCAGTGCTAGTATACAGACTGTTTTTTCCTATACGGGAACACTTTGCTTTAATCGACAGTATCTTCCAGTTGTGTCACAGACCATTCAGTCAATGAGGAGGGAATGGTTCACCTGTGTATATACATACCTTGGATTGAGCTTAAGCAAGCAATTTCGTCACTGAAGCAAATAATTACTTCTGAAATTCCTTTCTCAAACACTTATAGCATAAAACTGAGCAGGCAGATACGAAAGAAGATACATCACGAAAGACAAAGAGGATTTATAGAAATCTCAAGTCGCTTATTTTTCTGAAAAAATAAATGGTTATATTTTCTTAAATGGGTGTAATACTTTTGAATGAACAAGTCAAGCACATCATTGAGAAAGTTAGTATTTAAAGAAAAAAAAAAAAAAACGATGTTACTGTGGGAAGGCATTTGTGTTGAAAGTAACTGATGCGATTCTCGTAGCTTGAAAGAACAAAGAAACTTCTTTTTTTTTTTTAAAAAAAAAAGCTATCATTTGAGGGTGTCGCTTTTGCTTTTGTTTTATCTGTAACGATTATACACCATACTCGAGGAGGGAAATTCAAAATTCCATAGTCAAACGGAAAGGTCATTTTATAAACCCTGAATCTGGTTTTTAGCAACATTTCGACATCGTAAGACGCGATCATTCACTCTTCTGTATGTGGATAAGTCTCTTCCAACTTTGATTTTTAGTTTCCACAAAAGTGAAAAATATTTTTGTTTGAAGATCAGGTCATTTTTATCAGTTTTGGTAACTTGAACCTGCTTTCTTCTTAAAATGATACTCGTCACGCAGTTTGGCACAGAATTCTAAAAATATGTACACTTCTGACCGCTTGCATTTTTCAACCAGTACAATTAAATAAAGTTAATTATATGCAATAGTTGTGATTAAATTAAACTTATAGGATCCACATTATACCAGTATTATGGTAGATATAAACTTGGCTGAAAATCAATAAATTTTAATAATTATTTTGAACAATTATTGGAATCTATTTTATTTTGTCTGTACCGGCAAAATAAACCTTACTTTGATAGTGTTATATTTACTTAAGATATTGGTGTGGTTTCACATCAGTGTCATTATTAAATCTTACAATAAGAAGAAAAACGGGGACGGGGACGACTAGTCCGGGACAGCTGGGACACGATAGGGGACAGCACTGACGAGAAAACATTGTAGAGTTGCAGCAGTGATATGCACCTTTTATTTGTTAGGTTTCAAAATCTGATGAAAAGAATTATATACTTACACTATACGTAGTAACAAAGGAAACTAACGCTATAAATCGAAATGGACTCAGTACCAAGAGGTTACGAAATTTTAAGGATTTAAAGTTGGTGCTAATGTTTCATTATTATTATTATTTTCAAACTCGAGGTAGTTTTAATAAAAAGGCAACATTTAGACTAAATTTAAGGCCTGAATAGAAACTTTTTTGTGGGGAAGGTTTAACCCTCAGATCACCAAAAACAAAGGATTGGGGCTCCGTTAGATCCCGGTACGACCTGTCCCGAATTTTGACTGTGAGAAAATATGTTCACCTTATTAAATTGTTCTGTGATCTAAGCGAAGAGATAACTAAACAGGATTCATTTCAAAATTATGTAGTTCCACTGAAAGAGTAACTTTAAAAGGAACACCAGCAGCCGACCATCTTGACAGACGTTTTCCACGGTGTCTCCTCAGTTACACCAGCCAAATGCAGGAATGGCCGACACCTTCCCTCATCCTTTCCGCTCCCCTGTCCCGGTCTGAGCCTTAGATGCCTAAACACCATAAATAAAATTAAAAAAAAATATAGAGAACACCTAATTAAATTAAATTAAAAACTGTTTTGGTTTCCTTAGACATTTTACTTTCATTCAATAACTTCATTCTCTATTTCTTTTACAACTTTGCTTTTTATTGTAAATCCGTTGTCTTTAAGCTTTGGTATTTCATTGACGGGCCATTCTATAATGTAAATAGTTTAGCATTCGCAAAATATGCAAGACTAATAATAATAAACACACAGTCATATTCAATCCACTACTGGATGAGGTCTCTCTCCGGAGGGAGGAGATTGATCTATTGCTCCCACGCTGACCAGACGGGTTGGGAGAGGAGAGCCTAAGGTCTCACTTTGATCGCCACTATATTTTATTCATAACAGCTCCCCAATTGCATCCCGATGGATGGACACCGTTCCAGACCCACCACTCGGAACCCCTCAATTCGTAGTCAGAAACGCTTACCACGGATCATGGAAAACTAATATATCATGGAATGCTAAATTATTTCATCATATTCAGCCGTTTTCTATCCACTGCTGGATGAAGGTCTCCCACTTTTCTTTCCACATATCTCGGTCTGCTGCTATCCTCATCCATGTAGCTCCTGAAAAACGCTTGATTTCATCTACCCATCTTGCATTTGGACGTCGTCTCGGTCGTTTCTTTTCTCTAGGAATCCATTGTAGTACATTTGTCGTCCACCTACCATCTGTTCGTCTAGCTATGCCACCGCCATTTCCACTTCATCTTCTTCGCAGTCTTGATTACATCCTCTACCTTTGTTTGTGCGCGAATCCATTCATTTCTCTTCCTGTCCCTCTTCGTTATTCCTAGCATCCATCTCTCCATTGCTCTTTGTGTGACTCTCAATCTTTGAGTCGTTTGCGCATTCAATGTCCAAGTTTCACGGCCATACATCATCACAGGTAAGACACACTGGTTATAAACTTTACGCTTCAGACACATTGGTAGTTTACTTTTGAAAATAAAGTGTAGTCTTCCAACCGAACTCCACGCCATTTTATATCTATTTATTTCATCAGTCAACTTAGCATTCGATGTTTTGAGCTGGCCTAGGTAAACATATTCATCAACTATGCATAATGTCTCCGCTAATCTTTATTTCCCTCTTTGCAGCATGTTGATTGAACAT